>PVIA01007841.1:0-78585 GCA_004024845.1 Tonatia bakeri
GGGTATAAATATGTACTCACGACTGGCAATATGCAAGACGCACGATGAAGTGAGAAATGTGATCGCGTCTTCGTGCTTCATACTCATTTTCTAAGTTTTCCTTAAAAGTAATGATACATGGATAAAATAAATGCATTACAATAGTTACAGATATAAAGAAATACTGAGTCAGCATAAGCCGATGTAAAGTAAAAATTTCAAAGGCACAAAGTTTACAATATGCTTTCCAGGATAGCTACCATTTTACTTAAGTCAGCAATGGGGCGAAACGGAGAACTGAACTCATCTCGGCAAAACTTCCTGGGTTTGAATACCCACTATTTTCTTCCTATCAACTCCTTTTCTCTTACCTTTTTCTTTTTTTTTTTTTTTTAATTTTTAACCCTCACACAAGGATGTTTATCGACTTTAGACAGAAAGGAAGGAGTGGGGGGGGCAGGTGTGGAGAGAGAGAGAGAAACACACATTGATGTGAAAGAGAAATATCAGTTGCCTTCATCCACCACCATACACACCTGGGCAGGAGATCAAACCCACAACCTAGGTATGTACCCTGACTGGGAATCGAACCCACAACCTTTTGGTGTATGGGATGACACTCCAACCAAATGTGCCACCCAGCCAGGGCTTAACTTTCTTTTTTATCCAGCATATACCCAAGGTACTCAATGTTCCAACAACTTCTTACATCAACCCTCAACTTCTTGCCTTTCAACCTTCTGGCAAAACCTAGATTCTAAATTAATCTACAGCTATACTCTGTAGTCCTATTCCAAAATGCTGAGAACCTCTGAAGAAAAAATATACAACTTTGGGAATTTGGAGTATTAAAAAAAATCACATCCTCTAACCTCAGCTGGACCTTTACCAACACTAAGGAAACCTTATCAAGTCCAAAACAGTACGGGCAAACGTCTTGTGCACTTACAAGGTACAAGGAACTCTAAAGCATTTTTAATCAATTAACCCATTTAATCCTTTTGTTAAAAAAAAAAAAAAAAGCCCTATGAGGTATACTCTGCTGTGTCTCCCTGTTTTAAAGAGGAGGAATTTGAGGCACAGAGAAGGTATATAACTTGTCCAGGGTCACAAAACTTTTAAGCAGCAGAGCTGGGACTTGACACATAATCATCTCTATTCTCATTTATTAGAAAAGCTGTTTCACTCTTCACTGTTGGCCCAAATTCGTATCACACCACCTTCCCCTTCTCTCGGTTGACGACTTCAACTATTTCACAGAAAATAAATGCTGCCAGGCTGGCTTCTTCAGCTCTAAACTTCTGTGTCCACACGCCACGTTACCTTCCCTTCCCTCCCCTCCCCATGGACAAAGTGCCTCTCCGTCCCTACAAAAAGCTAATTCCTACACCTAAGCCCTGCAACCCACCTGTTCCTGCCTAAGGACTGTGATCTGTCAATGCTCTCTCAAAGTGTCTTCAAGCCCCTCTCCTCTTCTTTCTCCTCTAGATCTGCCAGCTGGGCTTGTAATTAACTATGTCCTGGCACGAAGTGTGTGCATACATACACACGCATGTCTTCACTTTTCCCTACAACTTCCCCCATATTCAGCTCTAGTTCTCCCATCCTTTCACCTAAATGTCTCAACGGAACGCACACTCCATCTCTGCCCCCAGCCTCCCCCTCCAACCACTGTCATCAGTGGGGCTTCTACTGTACAGAGTCCACCCTGCTGATAAATCAATGGGTCCCATATAACTCATCTTATGTGATCTATCTGAAGATTCTGAAACTGTTGGAATCTTGGCTCCACCATTAACTGTCTCCTGAGCTTGGGCAAGTTATTTCGCCTCTCTGTAACCCAGGATTCTCTTCAATATAACAGGGACAAAAACAGCACCATCAGATAAGACTGTTGTCTGGGTCACATGGGTTAATACATGCAATGCACTTAGGACAAACTCTGGAGCAGAGTAAACATGATAGGAATGTTTGCTGTTGTCATCTCTATAATATCACTATTAATATCATTTATCAATTTGTATCTTAGGATTTTTTTCAAATTAATTGACATAGCTCTTCATATCTTGATAATACCAGCTTTTTTGAAAAATATTTATGGTGAACATTTCCTACGCTTTGATGACTGCAAAAATTTCTGCAATTTTTTTTAAATGCACAATTTTATACTTTTAGAGTCAAATCTTTAGACTTCTTTTCTTTGTAATTTATTATGTGTAGTTTCCTCTCCTGTCCAGAGATCAGATATTCACGTAAATGTCCCTATGGTCTGTGCTCCAGGTTTTTTCAGGCAATTCTCAGGCTTTCAGGTGTCTTTTTTGGGCCAGGCAGCTCCTTCCCAAACTCCTCCATTCTATTTCAGTCTAAATATGGGTATTTCTCACATCCTGTCCTCTGCCACCTTCTCTTCTCACTCCAGCATGTTCTTATGGCGCTCTCACCTACTCCTGGTAACTCCGTCATTCCTCCTAATTCTCTACTCTTACTCCAGATGTTTCGTAAGGGCAGACCTCTATGTATATCCAGTTATCCACCAGGTATCTCCACAGGCACCTGAAGCCCATACCTAGAACTAAACTCAACATCTCTCTTCTAAGTCTCGCTTCTCCTCCTACGTATCACATCTCAAATATCACCACCATCCACCTTACTGTCCTAACTAGAAACCTGGGTGTCATTCATAACCCTTCTCTCTTCTTCCTGCAACCAGTCACTAAAATCCTTTGATTCTAACTCCTTACGCTCTTCAATCAGTCTTCTCTCCATTCAACTCACTGTCATTTCCAAACTCCTACCCCGTTTTCCTCCTACCAGACATGAGCCTATCGACACACTGTTAACAGTCATCTTCCCAAAATAAAAATCAAATCACTTCCATCAAGTTGCAATCCCAGCAGTATCTGCTCTGGGAAGCCTGCCCAAACCACCCCAAACCACCCCCATCTGAACTGGGTGGTTATTCGTGCCACTGGAGTTCCTCAAGCACACCACCAGTGACAGCACTCATCACCCTGTGTTGCACAGTGTACACATGGTAGTGTCTGGAAACACCCAGTGGACAGAAACCAGGAATGCTACTGAGCATCCTACAATGCACAAAACAGACCCCACAACAAGGGACTAGCATTCCCACAATGTCCTCAGTTCCAAAGCTGAAAATCCCGCTGTGTGACAATTATGTTACTACATGTCCATCACCCCTAGGGGACTCGTACATACCTCAGACAAAGTCAATGCTATATCAATCATTATGAAAATCCTGTGCCTAATATAAGCCCCTTCCCATGAATGCTACTCAGTACATGAATATATAGCAACTGAAGGAACATTTTTTCTCTCTTTTACTTACTCTGAAAGAAAACTTGACCTTTCGAATCTCAGCCTCCAGCTTACTCTGGTATTGCTCACTTCCTTTCACATAGCTCACACCAAGATGTTCAACTGCTTTTAGCACTAAAAAAGATAATTATTTTAATAAAAGAGAAACATATAAATACAAGGTAATTATTAAAAACTAAATTCACTACATAAAATCTATGAGTAACAATTCCTTAATTGTTTATAAAAGATGACAAGTTGTAACAGTTATTTTCTGCAAGCACAATATATGAGGTCTGTCCAGAAAGTATGCAGCCATGTACTATGAAAAATAAAGACATTTACTGAAGACAATATAAGATATAAGAAACATTGTACATAAAACAATGATGATTCAGTCCCCTTCAAAGTAGGCACCTTGGGACCTCACACAGTTCTCCCAATAGCCATCAGCTGCCCCACTGTAACTTTCTGAATCTCATAGATGGTCTGAAATCTCTTCCCTTTCAAAGATGACTTTAGTTTTGGAAAAAGCCAGAAGACATAGGGCATTATATCTGGGCAGTAGTGAGGTGATCACCTGGGTAGTAACTGGGTCACCTGAGTAATCTGATGTCTCACCAAAGAACTCTGCATGAAACGTGATGCATGAGCAGGCACTTTTTGTGATGAAGCTGCCAATCACTAGTTGCCCATAGCTCAGGCAGATTCATTGCTCTCTTGGCTCAGTCATTTTGAATGCAATGGCCACACAGTACACATGCTCACTCAAGGGAGTGTACTGCTGCCAGTGACTAGTACAGTAAAGTCGTGTAATTGTTCACGCATGCGCGTTCCAGTCCACTCTCCTTAGTTGTCAGGTTACATCAATGTCACGTAAACCGTTCTCATTATATTAACAATGGCTGGATTTTTTTCAGACAGTCCTCGTAAATTATATCTGTTTATAAGAGGATAACCTCCTTTCATGTGCAGAATATACTGACATCTCACAGCATAATCTAATACCAAAGATTATCAACCGGGGGAAGGGAGAAATGGTGATAATCACTGATATACTGAGCCACTGTGGTTGAGGAACAGAAAAGGAAAATAAAATTAAGCACCCCTTGTTTGCATCCCTCATTGGAGCTGCCTTTTGGCAGTCTGCTTCATTTACTCAGCACAGACTCATCAGAAAGATAGCCCTTGCTTTCTGATGAAGCAGAGAAAAAGACACAATAGCGAAGAAGCAGAGCTCTCCAATCATCCAATGAACCACTCTGAATCTTGTTTAAAAGTTCCTAAAGACCCTTGTCAATCCTTCTTCAGATGAATTTTTCCTCCCTTGATACAAAAAAAGAGGTATTCTTGAATTCAAGAATTAAAAACTTCTCAGATAAACCCTGAACATAAACCCATGCCCCTCCGGTACCTCCTTATTATGGTATACCGAAGCAAACTAATTATCTCCCTCCAAGTCCTGCTCCTTTTCTGGCTATCACCATCTCCGCTAGCTTTAGCCACCACCACTACCACAGTCTTTAAAACACTGTTGTCCCCCGCTATATCGCGGTTCACTTATTGCAGCTTCGCTGTATTGCGCGGTTTTTTTTTTAATATATATTTAATTCTGTATCATGGAGTTTCCACTGTATCATGAGATTTTGTGGTATACTGAACCTATATAGAATTTTACATGTCGTTAAAATTACATAGGTTTAAGAATGTAGAAAGTGTTTAAGAGCATATGAAGTGTTTATAAGAGTGTGGGAAAGGTTAATAAAAGTGGGAAAGGTTTATAGGAGTGTGGGGTTTATAAAGCCTTAAAATATATATAAATACTAAAATAAATATAACACCACTACTTCGCGGATTTTCACCGATTGCGGGGGTCTTTGGAACGTAACTCCCACGATAAGTGAGGGATCACTGTACTAAAATATGATTTTTGTTTTGGAATCCTGTCACTACATACTAAAATACAACTTCATCAAAGATGAAATTACATTATTCATCTCAAAATCCCTACCACCTATAGTCCAGTGGACTCAATAAATATGAACTGTACAGTAAATAAATGAATAGCAAATTCTCAATAAATATTTGTTGAATGGATTGCTTAATAAAGGAAATAAATTACCATACTCATTCTCACAAAGTATAAGTGAGGTGCTCATGAATATATAAGTTCTAATTCAATTATCACTCACATTTAACTCTGTCAATAGCCAAGTTTTCAAACTCCATCAAAGATATGTTTTCAGTGGGTGGCTGCAAGTAAAACTGAAGGCTGTGAGGGTAGAGAGCATTCCTCTGATCACCTCCCAACTTCAGTTTCTTCCTCTTTCCTCCAGAAAACTCCATTGTTACCTTATAAGAAAGACATGAAAAAGTTGAAACGATGGAAACTGGAGTTGAATAGAAAACAACAAATCAAAAACAAACAAAAAAACAGTATCTCTACACACACAGGGAAAAAAAACGAAGTTCGAGGGCATATCTCTGGGCGATGTCTTTCTGTATTTTCCAGATTTTCTACAATTCACCTGTAACAATTTTGTAATTAATTGGGGAAGGGGCGTGTTAGAGAAGACACAGGTGGTCATCCTAACTTCCATCAACATGAGAGTCAGGTGATGTTGCCTGTTCACTCTAAGTCTGTGTGCCACTGTCCTCAGACTCTGACGTCCCGGGAGTTAGAATGAAGTTCATACCGGCTGCAATCCTCTACTCGTGGCAAGGCGCGGTAGGTTCTATATAATAAGAAACTTACCGGACCGGATCCAGTTACTTCCTATCTTAATGACCCATGGAAACAAAACAACTGTCTTGAATCCAGTCTTTCGGAATTCCTTCTAGGGAGCATCCACAAGTTCCTTATAAAAATTCCTATTCCCGATCCTTCCCAGACCCCCCTCCAGGGAAGCCGTCTCTACTGAACCAACTCACAAGCACCAGAGTCTCTGGCCCAACAACCAACCCAATAACCAATACCGGAGCCAGATCGATCCTTCTGCTCCCACTGTCCGTAAGTGCTTTCCCTTCTTTCTCGATTTGCGAGCCTCAACACCAGTTGCTGTCCCTCCTAAACCCACCGAAACGTCTCTTACCTGCAACCGCTCCAAAAGCGTAGAGAGACGAACGCCCACCACCGACTTTCCCGGGTGGCGGGAGAATTCACTTAAACTGGAAGCGGAAATGACTGACAGAAGTCCCGCCCCCGAATGTCCCGCCCACGCAGCGCGGGCCAAGCGCCAGCTAAGGGCGCGCACCGGAGAGCCTGCAGAGTAGAAGGTAGGTAGTACCTGTTAAAGGTGGACAGCGGGTGCTGGAATGCTAATAGCAAAATATCCACAGCGGAAGAGTCTAGTACCAATAACTGTGTTTGGGAGACCAGAAACGATTCCAGAAGTTGACAATGTGGCACTGTAACCCACAGGGCTGGCACTCATCACTTTCAATCTGGGAGAGACTGGTGGAAGAATAGGCATCTACTAAGCTCTTTTATTGCACCTGGCTCACTCTTGAGAACTCGTAGTTGTATTTTTTTAAGTACTTTAAATTTTATTTTTCAATTACAGTTTACATTCAATATTGTATTGTTTCGGGTGTACAGCATAGTGGTTAGACAGTCATATACTTTACAAAGTGTCTCCCCGCCCCATAGAAGCTCTGATTTTAGTTTAATATTTCAGCGATCCTGTCGGTGGCATTACCCCATATTACATATGAGAAAACAATAGCTAAAAGATCATCGTTAGTGTGCCCATCTATGTACAGTGCTTATTTTGTTTTTTCTATTGGATGGCAACCCCATCAAGACACATGGTTTTTCTGTAGAAAGGCCACCCCATCAAGTTCAGCTCACTACCATGGACACGCCCCACCCCGCCCCAACCCTTCCCACAAAGTGAGCGCCCAGGAAAATATCTGGAATTGACTAGAATGAGTGAGTGAATGAACGCACACATACAGAGAAGTCGCTCTGGGATCTACAAAAATTAGTAAAAATCAGGATCAGAGGGGAAAAAATAGGGTAGAATAAGATGGAAAGCGTTGAGGAGAAAGCGGATCTCGGACTGCAGACTCTAGGAAGAGGCGGGTCAAAGCCACGCCAACTCTGTTGTCAGTGGGGTTTTCGAGAGCTGGAAATAAAGCACTCCTGTGGCCTCTAGGAGGCGTGCCTCACTCACAAAAGTGGCCGAGCAAGGCTCTAGTGAAGGTAGTCACTAGAAATGAAGATCCCATTGAAATGTTCAAGTTTTTAGAAACGTAAAGTCTACTGAAACAGTATCAAGCTTCAGAGCACCTACACAGCATTGGCCAAACTGTGAGTGGCACTGACTTTGTACTAGGATGTGTTGTTCTAAGTGATTTACATGCCAACTCATTTTATTTGCATTACTATATGAGGTAGAGTCTATTATTAACCCATTTTACAGATGAAGAAACTGTAGAATGAAGAAGTTAAGTGACTTCGAAGATCTCAATAAGTGACACAGCCAGCTTCCAAGTCAGACTGTCTCCAAGCACCACAACACTAACCATCACACTGTACCTATTCCACTGTTATGATAGCTGTACCTCTCCATAATTCCTCCCTGTATCAGACAAATAACTGATATCCTATGGCCCAAAAAAGATACCTGAAACCATGAGAACTGCCCGAAAAAACCTAGAGCACAGACCATAGGAATATTTACAAGAGTATCTGATCTCTTGATAGGAAGGAAACTAAATATAACAAGTTACAGGGGAAAAATCTAAAGATTTGACTTTAAAATTATAAAATTTTTTTTAGTCATCAAACTATAGGAGATGTTCACCATAAATATATATATCAAAAAAGCTAATACTATTAAGATGTGAAGTATTTCAATTAATTTGAAAAAATCCTAAGATACAAATTGGAAAATGAGAAAAGAATAACAGATAACTCAGACAAAACAACTAATGATAAAATGTGAAAAAAATATTTATCATTGACAGCAAAGAAATTACTCCCTACAAAATTGACCAAAAAAGTTACAGTGAATACTCAGTGTTGGGAAAAGTACAGTACAATAGGCTCACATAGGAGTTGATTATGGTGTTATAATTCTGGAGTACAGTATAGTAATGTGTATTACAATTCCTAAAAGAATTTATACACCTTGACCAGATAACTTCACTTACATAAATCTGTCCAGAAATGGACACCAAAATATGTGTTCAAAGAACTTCATTGCACCATTGTAGGATGAAAACCCAGAAAAAAGAATGAATACAGTATGGTATATTCATGCCATGGAACACTACACAGCCATTCAAAAAATATTATCAACCTGCAAAAATGCTCAGGGTACTTTAACAGAACAAAACACATAAAACAACATATGCCATATGATCCCAATTTTGTAAAAAATATTACTTGACAACATTCATTTTTAAATTATTTTTTCTAGTAAATAAAGGTACTATATATTCATTGTGGACATTAATATCAAAAAGGAAATCCAGCTATGATGCTGCTGTCCACTGATAGCTTCACCCGGCAACACTGTTAACACTTTGCTTCAAGCAGCAAAGCCTCGTGGTTCATGAGAACTAATGAAAGTTCCCGTTATTTACATTTTTCTGTGATGCTTCTGACTACTATGAGGAGGCTGCCTCTGCCACTCCTCCTGCCCAAACGTGCACTAATTCCTGTCCTCCCCTTATTTTACAGTCTCAGCAGATGTTATTCATTACAATCAGAATTTTAGGTGCAAGACGGCCCCTCTGATCTATATGGATTTTTATTTAATTTTTCTTAGCTTTGTCCTTTATCTGGCCTTTAATTGTCCCACCTTTATTGCAAATGCCAATGCCCCTTTCTCTACAATAGTTAGTGTCTACTAAATATTTCTTCGGACAGTTAAAAATAGTCTACCACAAACAAAAATGCTTACATTAGTGGCAACTAAGACACTGGCAGTGGAGTAGAATATATGAGTATTTGATGATATTTTTAAAGTTCTATTTTAGTCATTCAGCAAACATCTGGAGGCGTCCCACCACATGGTACCAAGGTTTGGTGACTTTATCGCCTACACATGCCCTCCAGCTTAACATCCTGCTCTTCCCCAAAGAAGGCCTTGCACTTCCCTGCCTTCTGTCTTACTTGACAGTGGTCTTTCCACTTCAAGAGATTTACCCTTCCCTACACTGAGACTCCCGCCTATCTGTCAGTTGTCACACACTGCCTTCATCCTATTGAAATTTGCTATGCTGCTTACAGTACAGTTTTTCTCTAGTGATATTTCTTTACTAATTGGTTCTTAACCTTTTGGGACCATGAACCACTGGATGATCTGACATACACACCCCTCAGAAAAGTACACCTCCATACCAAGTTTGTACACTACTTCAAAGGGTTTGTGAACACATATGCAGCAAGTTAAGAATACTAGCACTACTAGCCTTTAAGCTTTTTTCCACCGATCCTTTTGTTTGTCTTTGTGATCCCTAAAGTGCCTGCCGTACAAAGTATCTTCCAAATTAAAAGTTGAGGTAATGTCATTTTATGACCAACTCAGAGATGACTGGAAAAATATGCTCATGTTTAACATTACCAATATCTTACTAAACATGTCTCATACTAGTTGCCTTTCATCATTTTAAAAATCTATTTTAAACCTCAGAGAACAAAGTAGTCTCTGTGCATAAGCTATTCCAGCATCTTTAATGTTTTCTAAATGCCAGTTTGGTTCACTACCTGTGAAGGGGGTTTTCTGTACCTACAGGCAGCAATATGAATCTACAAATTATAGTACCAATTATGCACACTATTATACATTTCAGTAACCATGTTTGGTAAATCACTGCAAGCTCTTTAGTGTATTTCATCAACAAAAGTGGGTCCACACCGTGCTCAGCCCTGGCAACCAAAATGCGAGTAAGTTACAAACCCTGACCTCACAATTGGGGTCAAAAATACATATAAACTGTTACTTCCACTAGGCCATAAGAAGCATCTCAAAAACAGGAACCACTGTATTGTTTATTTTTGTAACCCCAGTGTCTGGCACTCCGTTGGCATCCAGCAAATATGTATTATACTAACCTGACATAAAATGTGAGAGATGTATGAGAGAAGTGATGGGTTCAGCTTGACAATCCAACAGATGGTTTTAATCAGATGTGACTCCAACCTATAAAACTTCAAGTTCCTCATCTGAAAATTTCATACACATTCCTTCCAGAATGACTTGGCTCCTTGGTTTATCCTGTAATAAAGCACAGAGTACCTTCTCTGACAGAATTTCCATGAATCATCACTGCTCAATTCAGGCCTGCCCTGGGCATTACCCAGCTGCAGACAGTCTGTCCCACAGAGCAGGCACCGTGAGATGACTCCACAGTTTCAGGAGCCCTGTCCTGTAGTGTGTCACACTTACAGGTAGGATTTTAGTTGCCATGCTTGGTAAATCAAAGTGAGTGTCCATTCTCCCCCTTGGCAGGGTGTATCACCCTAAAAACCAAAGACATAGTATGCTTTTTTACCCAATGAGGAAGCTAGAAACTCTAGATCCTGCCAGCTCTGCTTGCCATGGAAAGCAGGACAGGGGGCATTTCCAGCATAATACAGTACCCATAAAAGCTAATGTACAGCTAACCAACCACTGGCACTCCACCCTTTCTATCCCACTGCCCATCTCTGGGACATGGCTAGGGAAGAAACCTTAAGGAACACATCATTCTTTCTTCCTTTGCTTAAGATTCCTTTTATCAATCTAACATCAAGGAGCAAGAGAACTAGAGAAAAATCCTATTCTTAAAGGGAAGGACAGGAAGGAAGGGTGACCCTTCCATATATCAACATTATGTGATGTATTCCAGGAATACTAATTGAGCACCTTCTAAGCGCCATGCAGTGTTTTCTGTGCTGGGGATACAAGAATGATGAAATAGCCCCAAATCCCTGACCTCATAAACCTAATGCTCTAGCAGGACAGAGAGACAATAAACAAGAGCAGTATATACATTACTATGTTATGATTTTCTTATTTATGGACATTTTTTTTACAGAGAGAGAGAGAACATTGCTTTGTTGTCAGCTTATTTATGCACTTATTTGTCGATTCTTCTATGCGCCCTGACTGGGGATCGAACCCACAATCTCGATATATCAGGACAACACCCTAACCAACTGAACTACCCAAACAGGGCTGTTAAATAGTAATTTCTAAGAAGAAAAAAGATTAAGCAGAGAAGGGGGATGTAAAGTTTTTGGAACAGATATTGATGTTTTAGAAAGAGTGGCTGGGAAAGGCTGACTAAGAATATGACCATGAAGGAGAGACCAGAAGAAAATTAGCAATTTACTAGTATGTATATTTAGGAGAATAGCATTTCAAGTAGATAAAAGTCTTATCATAATTCCATAGTATTTAAGACAATGTGATGTTGGCACAAGAACAGACAAATAAGCAATGAAACAGAAGAGAACACAGAAATGGACTCAGGCTTGTCAAGAAATGTGGTATATGACAGATCCACTGTACAAATCAATGGAGGGAAAATGGATATTTCTAAATGGTCCTGGGACAATTGGCTATCCATATGGGGGTGAAATGTGTTTCCTACCTCCCACTATACACAAAAATCTATTTCAGATGATTTAATGACTTATGTATGAATGGCAAGACTTTAAGAATTTAGAACAAATATACAGATGGTCTTGATATAGCAAAGAATTTCTTAAACAAAACATTAAGAAAAAGTACAAGCAGTTCTGGAGGTGATAGTGGCCGTAGTTGCACAACAATGTGAATATACTTAAGGCCACTGAACTGTGCACTTAAAATGATTAAAATAAGTTTTGTGTAAATTACATCAATTTTTCTTTAAAATCACATAAACATACAATTTTATAAAATTTTATTTATTGATTTTAGAGAGGGGAAGGGAGGGAGAACAAGAGGGAGAGAAACATCAATGTATGGTTTCCTCTCAAGCACCCCCTACTGAGAAGAACCTGGCCTGTAACCCAGGCATGTGCCCTGACTGGGAATTGAACTGGTGACCCTTTGGTTTTCAGGTCGATGCTCAATCCACTGAGCCAGACCAGCCAGGCACATACATTTTTTAATGAGCCACAAATTGGGAAAAGGAAGTTGTCAGCTATAATTAACACAGGAATAATATCAGAATATATTCAATTTAAAAAGATAAAAACACAATAGAAAGAGGAGAGAAGCCTGAATAGATATTTCACAACAGAGGAAACATAATGACAAAAAAATATATGAAAGTATGTTCAACCATATTAGTAATTGAGCAAATGCAAATAAAACCACAATAATAGCCCTGGCTGGTGTAGCTCAGTGGATTGAGTGCCAGCCTGTGAACCAAAGGGTCGCTGGTTTGAGTCCCAGTCAGGGCACATGCCTGGGTTGCAGGTCAGGTCCCCAGTAGGGGGTGCATGAGAGGCAACCACACATTGATGTTTCTCCTTCTCTTTCTCCCTCCCTCCCCTTCTTGCTGAAAAATGAATAAGTGAAATCTTTTTAAAAAACACAATAATATAATATTCCGAATCCACTAGATGGACAAAAATTTTGAAGTCTGAAAATATCACATTGGTAGAAATTCATGTACTCATGTAGAAGTATTAATTGATGCAACTACTTTTGACAACAAGTTGACATCATCTGGTAAATTTGACCCTTTGTCTCAGTGCAGTAATTCTACTCTAAGTATATTCTCTAAAGAAATTATTGTGCATAAGGATCAAAAACCATTAACAAGAATGATTATAACAACATCAAAATAGTAAAACATTGGAAACTACTCATCATCAAGAAAATGGGTAAATGAATTGCAGCCAATTCACAAAGGAATATGAAAAAAACAGTGAGAATGAATGAACTACAATTAAGGTTAACATAACATGGATGAATCTCAAAACATGTTAACTGAAAAAGCAAACCACAGAAAAGTACATCTATGTACTGGATATCTTCCATTCTACCCTTCACCCTACATGCCCATCCTCTCCCCTGCTCTCTGCTCCTGACATGTATGAACCATATGAGGTCTGTTCAGAAAAAGTCCAACCGTTGTTAATATAACAAGAATGTTTTGTTCCACATTAGTGTAACCTGGCAGCCAAGGAGAGTGGACTGGAATGAGCATGAGTGAATAATGATGACTTCACTGTACTTGTTAGTGGGGGCGGTAGATACCGTTGAGTGAGAACGGGTACTGTGTGGCCATCGCATTCAAAATGACTAAGTAGAGTAACACATCTGCATCCAATTTTGCATTAAGCTTGAACATTCCACTGTGGAAACTATTCCGATGATTCAGAAGGCCACAGCCATGGGCAACTGGTGATTGGCAGCTATATCACAACAATTCACTGACTCATGCATCACATCTTGTGCAGAGTTTTTTGGTGAAACATCAAATCACCCAGATGACTCAGCCCCGCTACAGCCCAGATTAGGCACCCTGTAACTTCTATCTTTTCCAAAACTAAAATCACCTTTGAAAGGGAAGAGATTTCAGACTGTCGATTAGATTCAGGAAAATATGACAGGGCATATGCTAATGGCAATTGGGAGAACTGTGTGAGGTCCCAAGGTGCCTACTTTGAAGGGGACTGAGAAATCATTGTCCTATGTACAATGTTTCTTGTATCTTCTTCAATAAATGTCTCTGTTTTTCATATTCCAGGCTGAACACTTTCTGGATAGACCCCAATATGTCTTCCTGTGCCATCTGCTTCCAGGACTCCTCAAGTTACCTAGGGGCCCCAACAGGAAATGGGAAGGAAGAAAGTGAGACGAATGTATTTATTCCCCTAGCTGCCTCTCTGCACCTGTCATAGCTCCTCTGATGGTGACGACTCTAGAGGACTCCCTCACTCTGAGTCTGCTAACAGCTCCCTTCCCCCTACCTTTCAGGTTTCAACACAGTATAGACTTCAATGAAATCCTAGTTGATTTAACTACTAATCCTTATGGTTCCTGACTTCCACACCTTTACAGATAATTTCTCCAAAAAAGATCTATGTTTGAATTAATCTATATTGAGTGTGCCATTTGTCTTTTCTTGGATCTTGATGGGTACATTCAGCATTCATATAAAAGCTTTTTAAAAAGTGAAAGAATATGTGGTTCAGGGATACATACTATAATTTTCTACTATAGAAAATTATCAAAAAAAAAAAAATTCAAGACAGTTAACTCCGAGGAAGGGAAAAGGATGCACAGTTGGGGGCACATGAAGCCTTGAAGGTTCTGGGGATGTTCCAGTGCTTGTGCTCAATTGCGGGTACATGAGGGATCCTTTTACTCTTTAAGCAATACATAATGCATAGTGGGGGTTTTAAAAGGAAAAGAATAAACACAGCATGACAGCCCAAGAAACAGGAAGGTCCAATTATTCTTCCTCCCATAGTACCCCATTGGGGAGTGTTTGAAATCATTTTCACCCTTATTCCCTCCTCCCTCCACACCACAACTCATCTCCACTTCTCATCCCCCCAAAGCCTTCTGCCCTCTCCTTTCTTTTCCTATAAGACCCAATACAGATCTGGTATATGGTAGGGACTCAGATTTTTTCAGAGGATGGACTGCTGACAGCTCAGTGTGGAAGTTTCCTTCAGAAAAACATTCACATGAGGTCCCCTGCCTCTTCCACCCATGGTCCTGGGACCAGGAGCTCACCCTGACAACACAGGTCCTCTTCCTTGTCTGTCTCCCTTATCTCTGAACCACTAGGTGACAAGATCCACAGATCCTTTTTACCTACAGCTACCAACCAAGCCTAAATTCTCACCCCCCCCTGCCAGTGCAGTTCTCCCTTTGCTCTAATGACCTGGTAGGAGGATCACCTGAACCCCCTGTGCAGCTTGTCCTGCCTGGAGCTCCTCAGCACCCTGCACACATCTGGGAGGACATGGTGTGGTAGGTGCACTAGTCTGGCCCTCTCACTTGGGGTAGCGTGGTGTGGAGCTGAGCACAGAATCCTGAATCTGGGTGGGCCCAGGAAGAGACCTGAGACAGGAACTCTATGAAGTTTAATCCGATACCTTTGCTTCAAGTTTATCCATGTGTTGTGTGAGTAGAAGGGGTGTGTGAAGTGAATCTCACAATGAACATACTATCGAGTAAAATTTTGTTCTTGGTATATATATCATATATATGTATACATGGTAAGAAGCACAGAAAAAAATCTTACCTTGGGTTAGCCATGTGGAAATAAGTTTACTCATATTTATGAGCACCACTTATCATTGATGGATAATTGCCCTATGCACCATAATTTTAGGCATTTCATTACTCTGTTAAATTAATTTTTGGCCAAATTAATTTTATTATAGTACTAATTACACATGCTAGCTCAGAATATCCAAAGACTATAAGAAATATCTATTTTAGGTAAGTACACAACCCAGTTTGGTGCCTAACAATTTAGTGGAATGTCCCTTATTGTCTTTTTCCCTATTTAAGCTGACTGGAATCCATTGTGCTAGACGCACATACTTAGAATCACCCTATTGATGTTAAAAGGAATTTCTTTGAAGAAAGATATCATGAGAAAAGAATCTAAGCAATTAAAGAACTGCCCAGTAATACAATTTTAATTTTTTCTCTTCAATTAGTGACATTTTTAAATATACCGTCTATATAACATGATAAATGAGAACTCCTAAAATGAATTGGTTATTTTACATGAATTCAACCAGATCTTGGCAACATCCATTGTCCTATGGGCTGGAACTACTCTGAATACTTGAGCTTGTAATAGGAGACTGGTTATTAGACCATGCGCTCCTGGAGACCAAGCTACTACCTCACTCGTTTCCACAGTCCTGCCTCGACCACAGCTCCTGGCACAGGACGGATGTTCCATAGCTGTCTGCTGAACTGGATTGAACTCCTCTTGTATTTACACCCCACTCCAGATGGGTTCTCATACGCTTCGTGATGTAATCCTTCACAGAAGATGTGTTTTCACTTTAGGTTTTGGCTTCCCCACTGAAATTCCTGATCAAAATATTTTCTTTCAGTTGGCTGATTTTTAGAAGCTGAAGTAGGTGTAAATATGATCCTGTTAGGGGGCCAAGATTTAGTTCCAACCTGACTGATAATCATGTCCAAAATTTAGGATTCTTAGACAATCATTTTAACAGTTTAGAAAATGGAAATTAAATAATAAAAGTAAATCTACCTTACTCTGACTAATGTAAACATTTCAGGATCCATGTTCAGGGTTATCCTAAGCAGAGAGGAAAAAGAGAATTTCCTAACATGTGAAGTCACCTTATCTGCATATTCTCCTTGAACAACAAAACGATCTGTCAGCCATGGGCCCATGTGGTAAAAACTTCATCCATCTAGAAGGAACATGTTTTTTTCCTATGAGGTTAAATATTTTAGAGTCAGTGCCCCAGAAGCAATGTAGCATGTGCTTGGGACTTCACTCTAACAGGCGTCTCACCTGCTGCTCTCTCTCTAGACCTCTCTGCCCCTGGAGCGGTAAGGCCACAAGCCCCCAAATCAACTGCGACAACCTGTCTGTCAGGGACAGGCTCCTTTTCCTCCCCACCCGCTACTGCGTCCCCTTCACCCAACACACGCACATGCTCAGGCCGCACAGGCAACTCTTCGAACCAAGCTTGGTCTTCCCCAGGGTACGCTTATGAAGGAATTAGGCTATTTTGTGCTCTTTCCAGTGGATTGATAGGAGCAGATGTTTTCCTGGAAACTCTGTTTAATGATCTCCACTGTGGGAATTTTTTGTCTGCTATGTAGAATTAATCCAATCTCTTTTATATTAACTCCAGACTTTTCCAATTATCCTTGTTTCCTAATAATAATGGTATTGGCATTTGTGGAGCACATTATAGTTTTCAAAGCAATTTCATTTATATGCTCTAACCAAGGATTTCTCAAATCAATTGAATCTCTAGGCTAGTTAATATGCTCTGCATTCAACTATAATTTCCATTTTTCCTTTCATTTTTATGGTAACCTTTAAAAGTTTAATACAAAGCATATCCTGGGTCATCTGTGAGACTCTGCTGTTTCTAAATAGTGCTGTATGACTTCGGTGATCACCATTGCATGTGACACCAATCCCACTGGTGTCATATAATCATCTGAAAACACACGGGGTGGCTTGTCTGTATTGGTAAGCTGCCCTTAGATTACCAGCAGGTTCTAAAGGCAAAATGTCAGTCATCACCCTGGCTCACCAGTGTTCTTAATTGGATATTTTTAAGTTATAAAGACAAAACTAGCTCCTATCTTGCAGTCATAAGTTGCCATTGCAAGACATTGTATTCTCATGAGTAAGTGTTTAGTTTCTTAAGACATTTGATAAGTTGACATTTGATTTGCTATTGTGAAAAACTAGCATAGAAAAATAAAGTACTATTGAAAAGGTGAACTTAAACATGAAAATGATTCCTTAAGGCCAAATAAGGTAAATAATACCTCAGTTCATTAAACAAACCGATTTCCTAGTAGTTGAACAGATATTTGTGGTAGAATACTCAGGTTTTCACCAGGTTTATAACTTAGTGATTCCAAAGAACCTGCCGAGCCCGTCCAGCCAGTACTCAGTGGGTGCTGCAAGTAGAAGGATCCCTCCCATTCTGCCTTTGTAAATATGGACTTGCAATAGCATACAATCAGTATAAAATGTTTGTTTGCATTTTGCAGGGAACAATTAAATTAATTGACCCTCTGATCCACTGTAGTGGTTAAAAAAATTCATTTTTTAAATAGAAAAATAAATAAGCAACCATGGTAAAGACAATGATACAGATAATGAGTTACTGTGGTCAAATAAAAAATATCAAGTAGAAAAGTTACTAAATCTTTCTATAATTACCTCAACATCATATGCTCTTTAATTTTAGCAAAACATCATCCAGAAAATTTAATTAATACTGTTAATTGGAATTGTATTGATTTTACAATTTTGCATTTAACATATAAATGTATTTAGGTTTTATGTGGGTATCTTTAATATACACATATAAAAACTATCATAATAACAATGACATCAAAATGAAATACATCAACTCTGGATATTCTCAATTATTTTCTTTCTCTTAAGGGCTTATTTACATTACTCAAGTTTGAGAAATTCTAATCTAACCATAAATAAATTAACAGTAAATATTTTGATTTATAGTGTTTCTCAGTATAAGTGCTACCCACAGTAACTTAAAATGTTTTTTGACAAACTTAGAAATTTAAAATCAATTTAGATTTTAGAAATTTAACAAAATTAACCAGTTCTTACTTTCTCCTTCAATAATTATTTTATTTGAATTAGAGAGCATGGACTTTTATGACTGAGTTATTTCCAGAATTCATTGGCTTAAGAATAAAAGTACTAGGGCTCTGAAGTGTTTATTTGTGGGAGGCAATGTTGTTTTTTAAAAACACTCTTCCAAATGACTCAAGGTTGTTTAGAACATCCATTAACCCTAATGGAGTTACAAAATATTAAGGAAAAAATTGTGTTTTAGTAGGTGTATCTTTGAGAGCTAGAGATAAAACACTTTATATATTTATCCTTTAGCTGTATGTGGATAACCAAGCAACAATATCCTTATCTCCATTGGGAATATAATTTTTCATGTACTATTCAAAACTCTACACCTACCTCAAATTCAATGAAGTATATGAAAAAGTGCTGGGAAAAAATTGAAACACCAAAAATGTTTGCTAATGATTCAAATATGTACTTAAAAACTCAAGAGTTAAATAACCCAGAATGAATATATATTTTTTCCTTTTTTTCCTTAAAAATATGGAGTGCTTCACAAATTTGCATGTCATTCTTGCTCAGGGGCCATGCTAATCTTCACTGTATTGTTCCAATTTTAGTATATGTGCTGCCAAAGGGAGCACTAAATATATATATTCAAATGTAAGTAACTGCTCAAAAACCTAAACGAAATAATAACTAAATTATTTACCAGATATTTATACTTAAAGTAGATTTTTTCCTAAAGAATTTTATATTATAAAATGCCCAGATGAGGCAATGTGTCATAGTTGGTGGTTTAAATTTGGAAGTGAAATTAATTCAAATTTGGAAGAAAGAATTTTCTGACTCCCCACCCCCTAACCCCACCAAGGGTAGAGACTGAAATTCTATCCGAGCTTTTGACCTCCCAGCCAGAGCCTGGGGAAAGTCTTCTGAAGTAACTGTCTTGATGGGTGCTGTGGAGAAGGCAAAGGAAAGGAGAACCAGAGTTACTTTAGGATTCAGTCTTAACTCATTCTTAACTTCAACACTCATATAATCAATGATTCATAAAAGTCCTTTTATGTAAACTCTTGTTAGTGCACATGTGCAGGAAATCAGAGTCTGGCTGGCAAACTTTTCCACTTCATTCTTAAGACTAATCATTTCAAGGCATCAAGTATAAAGCTTCTAGGTCTATTTCTCTCATTCTTAAGACCACCAAGACTGACAACAATCTGAGCTCTGGGCACCTGGAGTTTTAGCTCAGGCAACAGTCTTTTAAAGGAGAGGTAGGAAGGATAATAAAACACAGAAGAAAAGGGTTCTTGTCCACACCAGGTACTGAAACAATTGCTACCCCGTGCTTAGGGTAGTCAGATATTACTTCAATTCTTGCCCCCCCCAAAAAAAAACTTTTAAGCAAAAAAAGACCTAAAACATCATGTGTTTGAAATCAACTACCTATTTCTCCAAAATCAACTTCTCTCACACCAGCATTAATAGTAGGGTGGAAACGATAAACCTTCCCTACCCCCATAAGAGGGAAACCCTTTGAATCAGGATACTTTTGTAAAGAGTAGTGTCTTGCACAAGGAGAGACAAAGAGCATTAAAGGTCCTCTGTGTTGCTGCCGCTTCCCTTGGGTCAAAATTGGAAAGAAGTCCGACTTTGCATCTCAGCATGATGACTAGGACTATTGTTTCTGAAGGTAGAACCACAGCAATGCTAGCAGCAAAAATAGTAATACAGGTTTAAACTAAGATTTATCCTGAAAAATTAATGCCTGTCTTTAAGAAATGTACTCATTTATTGTCAACAAATCAAGAAACCAACAGCCTTATTACTCTTACTGAAGGAAGACTGAACTCCAGCTGGAAGACACACATTAAACAACACTCAAGGGACTGGAGCCCATTCACTTTCCAGTTCCCAGACCCGACACACACACACACACACACACACACACACACACACCAGTACTGCATGGCAACTATATCCATACTTACCCAGCTCACCTAGCCAGATCTGAAGCCCAGGGTGTTATTCTAATCCAAATCTCATTTTATGCAGAAAGTCTTCATTTTTCCCAGAGGAGTTGAAGTTGCTAGGCTGAGATACATGAAGCCGGAGGTGCTTGTGAGGATGGAAGGAGTACAGGGTGCAGTTGGAAATGTAAGAGCCGAAAAGCCAAGTCCAAAGTGGAGGAAGCATCAGCAAGACTCAGTTCCTGATGCAAGAGAAAGTCCAAGCTGCCTAAAAATTTAACACTCCTCCCTCGTATACTATAAAGGCCTTTTGAAATTACCTTCACCCTTCAGTTAAGGACTTCATATATAGATATACAGGGTTAACTGATAAAAAGTGTGTGGGCACATGTCAAGATATCTACTCTACCTCACTCCCTCCTGGGCTTTAGTAGAGAAAGGGCATCAACACTCTGTGGATTTGCCAACTGGCGCTTTGCAGAGAAAAGAGACCCACATACTGTACCACCACCTTCACTGCCTGCAGAATAAACTAAACCTGTGCAGACCTGAGGACCATCTCCCCAGCAAGGTTCTGCTACTTTAAGGACATATCTCTGGCTTAGGTAAGGTAACTGAACAGCACATCAGAGAATATGGGAGCAGAGAAGTGGGAAATAGATTCTCAGATCTCTTCTCTATTCCAAAATTTAAGAGTATCCTGGCTTATCTTTGGCCTCCAATAGCTCCTCCCTTTAATTAAATGCAAAGGAATTAGGCTCATTTCTTCACTGGACTCAAGAAGAAATGTACATCTATCCATTCGTTTGTTGATTCATTTCACAAAAGTTTGTTGGATGCCAAGCATGGGTGGACTGGGGAAGAAGGCGAGATGGGGTACAAGGAGCTGGGGAAGTTATCACTTTGGATATTTTAGTCCAGTACGTTGATTTTGCAGGTCCTGGAACCACTGATGGTTTGGGGTCAGTCTGCAGCCAAATGAGAAAACTAAGGATGAGGTGATTTAAAAATGTATGTCAGTACAAGGTTGGGAGGGATTGTTTTTCATGTTGAAAGTATGTCCTTCTAGCACTTTTCTGTTAAAATGTCCTGCCTTTCATGAAATGGTGTAGTGAGGAAGATGTATCTCTTTATTTTATCAAATGGACAATTCTATGTCAGTTAATCAATTTTGTTTCATAAAATCATAAAATTGGGGAACTGCTCATCAAGATAATAGATATTACAGCCCTAAATAAAACCCAGCATTTGTATAGCACCTTACAGTTTACAAGGGGCTCTCATGTGCGTGATTTCAGTGAAACTCACCCACTCTCCTCCGAAATACACACACGCACACACAGAGGAACTTGAGCACGGAAGGAAACGTCCAGTCACAGGACTAGTAAACACAAAGTAAGGATGAGAACCCAGGCCTTCTGATGCCAATCCTAGTGTGAGAAATCGGGTGAGGATGGAATCAACAGGGCCTAGTGACAAATGGGACATCGGAGAACAGGATATGGGAGGCAGGGAGGAGGATGCAGATCGGAATGATTCAGATTTTTTTGTTTTGTTTTTTTATTATTCTCAAGTGCAAAGTAAAAATACACAACTTTTAACTTTTATAGCAATGCACAAGTTTGGACAGCCTGACAGTCATCTTTCACAAATGAAAATAACTGAATAAAATGACTATTTTTACTGTTTAAAGGAAGCCAATGCCTCTCATAATCTGGAGGGAGAGGAGAATAAAGGGGAATACACTGTTTTGCATGAAGGCCCAATTCTGTAGCTGTTAAAACTGTGCTCTCCTTGGTGACATTTAAGTCCTCTCCCATCTGCCCCCAGCCCTGCTGTCCAGGGTCATGCCCTGGGTGCCCCACGTGTGCCCAGCACCCCAGCCTGGGACGCACTTCCACTCCTCATCCCTGTGGTCTTGTCATACTGTCAGCACAGAGAACCAGTCTGCAAACTGACAATCTTTTTTTTAACTGATGTTTAAATTTTTGAACTTTTCACTTTGAAATAATGCAGGCTTCTAAACAAAGTACAAAATAGCACCAAAAATTACCTGTCAGCCTTCATCAGCTGACCCCAAAGATGTTGTCCCACTAATGTCTTTCCTTTGTCCAGGATCCCACATCACATTTTGCTGTCATATCTCCTGCCTCCTTTATAAAAGCCAGTTCCTGAGACCTTTTTGTCCTTCGTGTTCTCGATACTTTTGAAGAGTATTAGCTAGCTATTGTGAACATGGCCCTTGCTTCCTCATGACTAAACTCAAGCTGTACAATCCTGGCAGGAGTATGTCCCCCCAGGAAAGGATGATGGGCCCATTCACCCATTCCCTCCACACAAATTCACATGTTATTTTCATCTGGGTGTTGGGGATTTTGCTCTTAGATATGTTGTGAGTTTTGCTCTTAGGTATGTTAGGAAACCAAGGGACAGATGGCAGATACATGGGAAGAAGGTAATGTCTTCAATTTTGTGAGTGAGGAGTTAAGGTGCCTGCCTGTGGTCCTGTTCACGTGTGATGAACATCAGGGTTTTAGCGGTTAAGATTTACCCCTCAGAAGAGATTTAGAACAAAAAGAGAAACAGTCCTTCCTTTAAGTTCCTGGCAAATCCATATTTTTTTCTATCCCTTCCATATATTCTCTTTTCATTTTCCTGAACCAGTCATTCATTAAAAGCAAAGCTCAAGATTATAATTCTATCTCATTAAACTACAATATGTTATCCACCAGACACATAAGTGGCCTTTTTTCATGCCAAATATTTTCTTTGGCAAAAGAGAGACTTAAGACTATTTTTTATTGAATTGGTGTAGACTAATTCATTCCAAAACAAAATAGTAGTTTGCTACTGGTTAAACCTCTAGGAACTGGATCAGATACTCTACATCTAAATTGCTATTAATATAAAGCCCAATTCTTACTGATAAAAAAAAATCTTGCTTTGGAATGTAGCTGTATTTGTTATGTAGGTGTAATTATTGGCACCAAAAATGTTTGCAGCATTTCCTCACCCCAGTTGGGGGCAAGGAAACAAATAACTCTTAAATAGATAACTTATAAGTGAAGTTTGAAAACGAATTCTCCTAAATTTTTAAAACAAAAAATATTTCTTTTTTCTGATTATAAAAGTAATATATCTTTACTGTAAAAATTAAATTGATAGAGAAAATATGATGGAGTAAAAAAATTCTTAGACTCTACCATTTAGAAATAACTATTATTAACTTTTTTTTAATTTCCCCTCATGTATTTTTATTGGATACACATAAATAGTAAAAGTTTATTATATATGTGTATGTGTTAATATATATTTATATATATAACCTGCATATATAGAAACATATATAAATATGATTATGCTTTAAAACTGAGCCTAATTTTGCTCATTTAATGATATATTGTGGACCTCTTTCCATATCAATAAAAGTAGCACTAATATTGTCATCTTTAATGACTCCATATTACTCTATTTCATGACTGTACCATAATATATTTAACCAATTTTCTACTAATAACACATTAAATCATGTCTAGATTTTCATGACTACACACTATACATTGCATTGAATATCCTTGTGTATACATCTTTATCTGATTACCTGTTTCTTTGAACTGAAATTGCTGAGTCAAAAAATATGTATTTGACATTTTGTTTTTGCCAAATTGTCTTTCTGAAAAATTGGACTAACTTATTAAGATTATAATTTGTTGCATTTACAGAATGTTCTAATATTTATAATTTATTTGTACTAACTCTTTGTTTTTTTTTAATTTAAATTACATATGAAAAAGTGAGATTGGATGGATAAGAGGTGATGCAGGGAGAGACATTTCTACTCTCTTTAATCCAACATCATTTTAACTAGACACAACAAAACTATACGCACATGTTACTTGGGTAACTAAAACAAACACTCTTTAAAATCAGAATAAAGACTACATCTTTAACTTTTGACAACACATATTTCAATGGTATGATTAATAACTTTTCGAGCCGTCTGGCATCCAAGCGCATCTGCCAGAAGTTAAACTCAAGGACCAGACTCGGCGAGTTGCGGTGAAGTGCAGCTGGTTCATCTTACCCGACGTACCACTGTTTAAGGGACATAAATTCACCCACAGGCTCTATGGTGTCCATTAGCTGAAATATTTTCCCAGATAAAACATTTACTTTTGGTCTCAACTCTGTTTGTCTTCAGACTTTTCTTTCTTCAGAGAAAGTTCGCCTTGTATCCCTTATATTTTCATGAAACAAACTGCCATGGTTCTGTGTAAGCAGGGTCACTCACGGGGAGAGTGACCAAGTATATATTATTGTCCGAATAAGCAGACTTCTGAGACGGAGGGAGGGGCTATAATAATTATACTGGAATAGCAAGAGTAAACCAGAACCATCTCATGCAAAGTAGACTGAATAATCACCCTACTGATGAGTATTTCTAACTACTGTGATTTTAGGGGTTAGCTTTTTAAATTTTTTCAAAATTCAATAAACAACAACTAGGTACTGTAGCTAGCAGTCAGAAATAATATATGACCCAAGATCTGGTCTTTGGAGGAAGAGTTCCCAGGCACTTAGGAATACAGGACCAGTGGGAATAAAAGACATCATGGCAACTGTAAAGAGGCCAACAACAACAAATAACACCAAGTGCTGCTTCCTTAGTGGCTTACCAACCTTTCGGATATTAATCTACTTTTCTTCATAATACACAAGTGAAATTAAATACTATTGCCTTCACTTCAAAGTTGAGGCTGGAAAGTTATGCCTCTCCCAAAGACACAAAGGTAGTATAGATGGGGGCTAAACCCAAAACTCTAACATGACCCAATGTTAATCTTCACCACTGGCTACCTGTATATATGGTATACTCTATGGAGAAGCGCCTCTGTGATTGTAGGGCTTACACAGTGTTGATTATATATTTGAAGCTATAGCTGATGTAGGAACAGAGCAGACAGACAGGTTAGGAGGTTGAAACTAAGGAAGTCAAAGATAGATACCAAAGTCAGAAATACAGGCCAGATGAGAAGTTAGCAAAAAGGCATGTAGATATATATATCTAAATCCACAAATCACTAATTAGGTCTCAGGAAAGGGAAGCAAGGACACTCCCAACAAAGGCAACCATATGGGCAAAGAAGTGCTTGAATTGTCAATCATTCAGTATGATTTGCATTCAGAGTACATATGGGATAGTATCATAAGAGATAAATCAGATGCTGAGATCTATGTAGAAAGAGAATTGTGTTCAGCCTTTTAAATTAGAATCAAAATTGAGGTAGACTAGCCTTGGTTGGTGTGGCTCTGGATTGAGCATCGACCTCCAAACCTAAGGGTCACTGGTTTGATTCCTAGTCAGGGCACATACCTGGGTTGTGGGCCAGGTCCCTAGCTGTGGGCATGCGAGAAGCAACTGATTGATGTTTCTCTCTCACATCAATGTTTCTCTTTCTCTCTCCCTCCTTTCCTTCCCCTCTCTCTAAAAATAAAATAAATAAAATCTTTTTTAAAAACAGTAAAAAGACTTTATTTTTAGAGAGAGGGAAAGGGAAGGAGAAAGAGAGGGA
Source organism: Tonatia bakeri (assembly GCA_004024845.1). NCBI lineage: Eukaryota > Metazoa > Chordata > Mammalia > Chiroptera > Phyllostomidae > Tonatia > Tonatia bakeri. Next base: position 26,081 of record PVIA01007841.1, read on the forward strand.
AACATCAATGTGCGGTTGCCTCTCATGCACCCCCTATTGGAGACCTGGTATGCAATCCAGGCATGTGTCCTGACTGGGAATCAAACCTGCAACCCTTTTCTTCATAGGCCAGCACTCACTCCACTGAGCCACACCAGCCAGGGCTAAATAAAACCTTTTTTAAAAAAAAATTAAATTGAGGTGGACTAGAATAATAGCAGTGCTGATAAAGGAAAGAAAGGAAACAAAAATATTTAGTGATGATAAAAGGAGTTGAGACTATTGAAAAAAGACCTCCAAACATTTATGCCTGAGAGAATGTTGGTAACAAAAATGTAGAGGCACATTGGTAAAGGCAGCCATCCACTCTGTGGTACTTTGATATGACTGGGCTACCATAACAGTACCACAGCCTGGGTGGCTTTTGCTTTCTCACCATTCTGCAGGCTAGAAGTCCAAGATCAAGGTGTAGGCTGAGTTGGTTGCTTCTGAAGCCTCTCTCCTTGGCTTGTAGATGGCCATTTTTTCTCTGTGTCTTCACGTTGTCTTCCCTCCATTCCTCTCAGTGTCCTAATCTTCTCTTCTTATAAAGACCACCAGTCATAGTAAATTAGGGCCCTCCATGTGGCTTCATTTTGCCTTAATCACCTCTAAATATAGTCACATTATGAAGTACCTGGGGTCTTCAACATTAGAATTTGGGGGACACAATTTAGCCCATCACAGTAAGAAACTAATGAGAAGGATTACTTTAATATTAGCTTTCTGGAATTTGCAATGAAATTATGTTATTGAAATAGAACCATGTAGGAAGCATTTTGAGATACCCAACAGAATTTACATACTGAAAGATATTACTTGAAACTGAGACTCCATGATTTCTACAAGGGAAAGGACCCATGGACATGGACAGCAGTGTGGTGATTTCAGTGTGGAGGAGGTGTAAGGGGGATAAATAGTAATGGAAAAAATACAATAGAAAATAAACTAAACAACTAAATAAATTTTCAAGTAAAAAAGAAAAAGTAATAAATTTTAATTTAAAAAAGATTTATTTAACATGTAATAAGTAGCAAGGCATGGTACTGAGAATTGTGCAGTACTTAAAAATGAAAAGGATACAGCATTATTCAGAAAATATACAATATAAGAAATAAACACAGCTCATACACACATGAAAGGCATAGTTCAAAAATGGCCCTAAGAGAAGACAAATAAGTGTTAAAGATGTTTTAAAAAGAAAGAAACTATATCAGATGGTGAAAAGGGACAAGCGGAGGATCTAGGACTGAGGCTTGGGAATAGTTTGTTTCTATCACGAGTGGTGACTTTTGCCAGCACTTGATGTTTTCCTTGGATGATCTGTGGGGACCGAGTGATGAACCCAGTACTTTAGAACTGATCATAAATCATTCAGCATCGGCTTTGAGCAATGCCAGTAAATGTTGGATCACACTCAGGGTTTAAACTAGTCAAGATAACACAGAAAGTCGTTTTTATTACTTTTCTTAAATATAAAAAGAAACATCTGCAGATCACTTATCAATATCTTAGTGAGTCAGGATTCATCTGGAAGTAGAGCTCACAGCTGCTTCCACATGCAGGCTAAGCTGTAGGGTCCTGAAAGTCCCCGCCCTGCCCAGAATTTCCGCTCTTCCAGGTTAATGCACTGTGACTCCCCAAGACCTTGTTCAAGTACAGCTGTGTTTCAGGCTGAGAAAGTCCATTGGCTCACGGTACTATGGCCAGTTTTCCAGCTTAGTTAGTAGTCACTTTAGAAACCTCAGTGGAAATATAATAGAGGTAAGTACATTTTGACAGAGAGATGAGGAGATAGGAAATAAAATGTAAAATAAACATTAGAGAGCTGGGTGAAGGACATGCACAAACTCTTGCACTCTCTTTGGAATGCTTCTATACATTTCAAATGATTTCAAAGTTAGGAATTTATAAATAAAAATAATATAAAGTAAGGAAATTTCCAGGAAATAATGTTAATGTAAAAAACAAACTATAATATTATATATAAATGATCACAAACCTGCAAATAGATATATACCAGACATGCCAAAATATTAGCAATGGTTGTCTCTGTGTGATGGAATTAAAGTTGATCTTCTGTTTTCTGTTTATACCTTTATATAAAGCCTCTAAATTTTCTTTAATGAGAACTTTTAAATTTTGTAAGTGAAGAAAATAAAGATTATAGAAACAAAATTTTTAAAAAAAACCCTCTTTTAAATGCTCACAGCCTTAGTTGATCCCTCAGTGTCTCTATGGAGTGTCGAAGAGGATGTTCAGATTTCTCAGCATGGCGAAGGACGGCCTCTACTTCAGCCTCATCTCTTGCATTCTTCCCTTACCATCCTGGACCACTTACAGGCCCCCAACCTACCTTGTGCATGTGGAATGTCCCCAGTGTGGAAAGCTCTTCCCCAAATCCTCTCCTACTTAAAGACTGCACCCTCAGGATTCAGCCCAGGACTTCTCGGAGATCCACTCAGCCCATACTACCATAGTACTGTACTTGGACTGATTTCAGTACTTCCCACACATTGATCTGTCTCACCCGCTCGTCTGTGAGCTCCTTGAACACAGGGCTCTGTGCTATTCTCCCCCTTGGAGCACAATAGTGCTGGCACCTACTGGGGCCACAAATATTTTTTGAGGACACTAATTTTATTTGCTATATTCCTTATCTCCCTTCTAGCCCACCCCATCCCACCTTCCTAAATCCCTATATGCAAAGAGAAACTTCCCTCAATCTAGTCATACAGTTCTCCAAAAAGGAGGTGTCTGCTCCCCACCTGGGGGAGACTGATCCAACATCTTGACTTCCTGGAAATTCTCCCAAGGGTACTGCAGTTACTGACCCACAAAAGGTTACTGTGTTCAAAATGCTGAGCAAAATTTTGTCCAGTAGTTCCCTAGGCTATTTCCCTACAGCTTAAAAGCAAACTAACCCACCTGGGAATTGAAAACGGAAAAACAGATTTCCTTTTCCTACCAGACCTAACGAATGCAGTTTCCAGAAGTTAATATATTTTTTTACATTTTTTAGATGAAAGAAGACCAATAAAATAAGAAATCAAATCTTCCGTTTCTAATGGGCAGCTTTCCTTACATAAAACCTTGACAAGTGCAAGTCCTTCTTAAGACTGGACTTGGAAACAGGATTTTAAACCATTTTGAAAGCCAAACCTCGAGTACCATGCTTTCACTGAGTTGGGTTTAGGGTTTCACAGAGCATAGCTTCACTCCTTTTGGTAGCAGAACACACACTCTCAGCACTCACAGCCACTGCCTTCACTGCACGCTGCAGGCCATGCCCTGGTGCCTCCCACAGTGCCTGGCACACAGCGGGCAAGCAGTAGGCACGAAACTTAATCACTGAATGAATAGCAGTCTTTTTTTTCTTATTTGCTTCATTGTAACACTATAACTATCACTTGGAGAGTAGGGAATATTTCACAAACTTCCAGAGCAATCTTGATGGAAGAGGTTTCAATCTACCTTGGTTCATATCTATGCCCCCTGTTCCCTCCCTAACTGCCAGACACCCTTTCCCACCTCCTTCATGGATCCTTTCCTGAAGCCACTCCCTCATCCACAGCTCCTCTTTTCCCTGTGGTATTCTTCAAATCTTAGAAGACTTGAAGAAGCAAAAGAAAATAAGAAAAATCATAGACACATCATGTCCATATTTTGTATTGTATTGTGTCTCTCAGAATATCACAGCTCTTTATGTTTTACTGCCAACAAAACATTTTGGGACATAGCTCTTGTCAAAATATTAAAGTTACAAATTAGACTATGAAGAATTCATTTATAAAATATCTTCCAAAACAATAGTGTATTATTCAAAATAATAAAAATGTATCGAGGCAATGGAGTGAATTTCTAACTATGACAGATTGGCATGAGGAGAGCAGATACAAGGGTGAGGGGAGACGGTTTTGGATAACAGGCCCTCCCAGAGCCCTGCAGCATGCATCTCACCTGAGGCATATGCTCACACGCAGAATCTTTCACCCAAGCTCACAAACTGATGCTGACTCTGAATTCCCATCATGGCCCTCAGAGGTCATCAACTCTATGGCCAAGCAGAAGCAGAATCCCAACGCTCCCCACCACTTCCTCTGTGTTCCAAAGGTACCTTGTGCCTTCCTCCAACACACTGAACTGCAAGTATCTAAGTATATGTGTGGCTCTCCTCACTGAATTATGTGCTCTTCAAAAGCAAGGAACCATTCCATATCCCCAGAATCCAGCACTGTTTGCCATCTATGAAGTGTCCAGCACATATTTGTAGAATGCATCAACCTCTCTCCTTCCCCAGGTGTCCAGCTGGGAAGTTCGCACATGAACAGGTTGCACACTGAATGAATGTACCTGCCAAACATCTCAGCTCCGTAATGGCAGATTTTGGGCTGTTTTGTCCACTGCTGCATCTGGAAGAGTGCAGAGCACATACAGTGAACATTAAATACCTTTTGAGTGAATGAATCTTCTCCACTTCTATCCTTCTCTTTCATCTGATTTTCCCGGCAATCACACACAGACCTCAGATTCACCCCCTCGGTGGTCCCTCCTTTTGCCCTGAGTCTCCATGATGGTGACTCCTCGCTAAAACCGCACACCTCCTAGAGCTCACTGGCCTCCTGCTTCCCGTTCCTGCTCCTCCCCACGTGGTCTTCTCCCTCTTCCTTTCCTCTCCTCTTCCCCCTTTCTTTTGTCCTCATCCTCCACTCTCCTCCTCCTTCTTCTCCCCTATTCTTTCGATTATTTGGGACATGCCAAAAATACATATATTATATCTCTTTTTTCTTTTTCTATTTAATTTTTATTGTATTTTCCCATTACCTTTTAGTCCCCTTATATCCCCCCAGCAATCACCACATTGTTGTCCACGAGTCCTTTTACTTTTTTGCTCAGTCCCTCCAGCATAAATTATATCTCAACAATCACACCTTCACCCACCATTCAGCTCACAAATTAAGATATTACAGTTGTAATCGAAGCCTCTGTAGCCTTTCTCTTCCTAAAAGTAGCCATCATCTTTTTAAAATATATACATAGTATTGTTTCACAGTTTTTAACTTATTATTATATATACAATATGTAAATGCGTACTTGTTTACTGTGGCAACATGGAGCTATAGTTCCTTCTTTGTCAGTGCTGCATAATATTCATTATACAAATATATCACAGCCAATTAATTTATATTGCTACTAATTGATGTGTAGGTGGTCTTTACTTTCTGCTGTTAGGGACACTATTGCTATGGACATTTTTGTTACCCTTTAGGTGGGAGCAAAGCTGGCCCTTGGGGAGAGAGTTCAGTTGGCTTTTTCATGAGGACTCAGACAGAGCCAGCACACTCCATCCACGTCAGACTCGGGACCTCAGAGGCTCAGGAGAGGGAGTCACGTGGGTCTGACAGGGACAGTGAGGAGGAATGCATCCAAGTTGCCATCTTTTCAGAACCTCCACCCTCTACACAAAGCCTTGACTTTATAATAGCACCAAACTCTCCTGCTATGAGATGTTTCCTTGGCAGCCTGGCAGTTTGAGTGTATGACTGGAGAAAACAAATTTTTGGATTGATCCAGGACTGGGGTTGGGAGAAAAAAATTATTTTAAAATTGTGCCTCAGACAGTTTAAAACCATCCAGCAGTGACAGCATCTACTTTAAACTATAGTGTTGCTTTCTTGCCTTGGTAATTAGTATTCATTCTGCTTGCCTTTTATTTCCCTTGCCCCCCAAATCACTACTTTTGACAGAATTATCAATCCATATCTTAAACATTTTGGAGATGACATTGAAGGATGAGGTATAAATGTGGAAAAACAACTTTTTAACAGTGTTGGCAACCAAAAGATATAATAATATAAATAAAAATCCTGATAAATGCCCCAAAATGTAGTGTATTAGAATTCTTCTTAAGCTTAATAGAAAAAATATGCACATTTTGATATCACATATTTTAAAAACCATTGATAGTCCTCTCAACATATGAAATCTTTATGTGTTGAGGCTAAAATAGTTGAATACATTCTGCTTTTTGGTTCTAGGAGTACATATCCTTATATCCTAGGAGTACATATCCTTATATCCTACTAGAAATCATGGAATTCCGTACAGGAATTTGAGCACCACCTAGTGGTCATTCCGACTACATTTTTTTACCTGAAGGAAACTAATAATGTGGTTTAAGGTATGTGAGCCTAAGGAATGTGAGCAGCAAGATGCCTCCCCTTCCTACTGCAGGAGACTGAAGTAGCAACTTACATAATGCATAGAACCTTCTATCTATCCACCCCCAACACTTCAATAATGATCATAGGCTCTTCTAAATCCACCTTACTTAAAATGTAAAGCCAGAAACGAAAGCCATGATTCTTCTAAGGCCCCGACAATGCTGGGCGGACTGAAAGGACTGTGCTTCTGCTCCCACATGCTCCACTCCCACAGCTCAGCAACCTGTTTTTACAACAGGCTTCATCTTGTGTGCCTCTCAGATCTTTTCTGGGACACAGTTCAGCACAATCTGTCCTGCATTTTCTATGTCTGGACTTCATTATTGTTTCCATTTCTAGCTTTTAATAATTTACAACCTTTTCTTCCTTGATTTATTAAATCACCTCTGGTTCTTTTAACTAGTATTGATTCAAACAGCATATTCCAATATAATTAGAGAGAGATGCTAATAATGAATGCTTTAAACAATTAACAAAGCAGTTTTACTAGTACGAAATCAAAGATATTTCAAAAACATTTAATGGCCATTAAAATAAACAAGAACTTAAACTCTTAATTTAAGAGACAAACAATTATCAAATTAAAGGTGGTATTGAGGGTTTAGCAGATGACACTTAGTCACAGTATTATGGAATCTTTGACAGCAGAAAGCTTGGAAGTCATTGTTCTTTATCATGGCATAGGGATCCCTTTGAATTTTCAAGCAAACAACCAATCTCTGCTTGAACACTTCCTGGGAGAAAGAATAATTACCTCTGAAACAAAGAAAAGAGAATGGGTTTCAACATCAAACAAAATTAAGTCCTGGTCTTTGCTCTTAGCAGTCCAAGTTTTGCAACCTTGGGTGAATAGCAAAACCTCTGAAATGTCCCTTTTATGTTCTGTAAAATAGTTTGGTTGGGGATTGAGGGAAAAAGTCAAGATCCCCATTCACACGATTATTATAAGAATTAAATGAGATAATGTGCCATGTGCTGCTCTTCACAAGCAGTCTATTTTGCTTTGAGACAGCTCTGATAAAGACTTCTATTTGCCTCCCTGTGCTTTTCACCTATTCATACTGTTTTTACTGGATTTCTATTTTCTGGACAGTTTTTCAGTATACAAAGACCCTAAACTCCAACTTCTGACCTCATAGCCTCTGACCACACTGCCTAACACAAAGTTTCCTTTCTCTGTGTTAGGTCTGTACTTTTCTCTCAAAGATTCTTCATCGCAATGCTTCCCCAACTTTTCATGTGGTAACACTCTTAAAAAGTGATTAGATTTGTGCAATACCGAGCTACATGGATGAGGTTGCTCAAAGCCAACAGGTTTCTGCTGTCTCTCAGAGGGGCCCCAGTGGGATGGAACTCACTAGACCACTCTGGTGGCAGCCTTCTTATCAGGGTACCTTTAATGGCATTCTGCTCTTGCCACTCTTACTCTCCCACTCCTGGTCACGCTTGCTGGGATCACTTCCCACATAAACCACTTGCACCCACATTCTTACCTCATCATCATAGATAATGAGTGCCTCCCCACAAAAATGACAATAATATCCAAGCAAAGTGAACCATTGTGCATCAAGCTCTGCTCCAAAGCATTTATCAATCAGTAAGGTAAACAAAGTCTTGATCAATTAATGAAGGTAACTGTTTAAATTCTATACTTTACTTTATGTATAGAAGCACTATATTCATTTTAAGAACATTTGCAGACTTATATCAAGATAATTGTCTTTCATAACTAAAGAACTAGACTATAAAGTTTTGTTTTGTTTTTTTTTAAGATTTTATTTATTTATTTTTAGAGAGGGAAGGGAGGGAGAGAGAGGGAGAGAGAAACATCAATGTGCGGTTGCTGGGAGACATGGCCTGCAACCTAAGCATGTGCCCCGACTGGGAATCGAACCTGCGATGCCTGGTTCGCAGCCCGCGCTCAATCCACTGAGCTACACCAGCCAGGGCTAGACTATAAAGTTTTAATGACTTCCAAGTTTACATCTTTAATAGTAAAACTAAGATAGTTAAGATTTATTGAGCATTTACTATAAACCAGGCCCGGTGTGAAGTACATTGTACCATTCCACTAATTATTGCTGCAACCTTATATTATTTTACAGGTGTTATTTTATCCACTCCGTACATGCAGAAATGGAGGCTTAAAGAGATGGTACAAAGCAGCACCAATCAAAAATTAAAGAGAAAATTTTAAACTGGCAAATGGAGAGAAGTGGCATGATAAACTATTTCAGCCTACAAAATGTTATTTTAATAAAGTCTGCATAAACATCCAGAAGTGAAGTAGAAGTTCGAAGTAGGTAACTAAATAATGCAAGAGCAACAGATTATTTCTTTCCTTGACAATTTATGAAGAATATTTTGGGGCTAAACCATCCATGTGGTGGAATCAAATCTGTACTACATATTATATGTTTAACTAACTTTGGACTTTGTCTTAAACAAATAGTCACTTTCATCAATTCCATAAGCAACTATGGCTATAAAAATTGTCAAGATGATTATTTGATTAGATGGAACTGAAAATTCTGATATTGTAGAGCTGACATTATTGACACTTTAGTAAAATGAGTTCTTCATTGTTGGCTTTGAAGGCTGCCTGGGTTTATTTTCTAGAGAAAGACAGAAATCTAAATATAGGGAAATAGGCCTGAGCATATGGCCAAGTTTTCATGCTAAGTTGCCTAAATACTTGTGTGCTCACATGAAATTGGTGTTGTCTTCCATAAAGCCTTAGTTTCTCCACTTCTTTACACTGCCTCACATTATAACCACTTGATATTGAAAGTGAAATGGAAATTCTGCTACATTCTACTCAAAACCATGCAAATTGCAGCTTTCCCTTTCATTTCTGGGTATTTCATTTATTTAAGTTTCTCATAATAATAGTCCTGAGACTAGAAATTAGATTTCTAAGTGTTCTGGGTTTTTTTTCCTTTAATTTACGAATCAAATTATCAGACTTCATTCTACTTTTGTAAGTGGGCAAAAAGCCTGTTTCCTGTTCAGGATGAGCTAGCCATGTTCGGACAGCACTTTATAGAAGACTTGGACAACCTGCTGGTAGGAGAGAGTCAACTAGGAAAAAAAGTATATTTGTATTTGGAAAGTGAGTCAGTGCTAGATACCAACTACATTCAACACAAAAACATTAGCTAAAAATGAGCAAATTGAAAAGGATTAAAAGAAACCACTAGAGCTGATAAATGAATTCAGCAAAGAATACAAAATTAATGTCCAGAAATCAGCTGTATTTTTATATGCTAATAACAAACTACCAGAAAGGGAAATTAAGAAAACAATCCCATTCACAAGTACTACAAAAAGAATAAAATACCTAGGAATAAATCTAACCAAGGAAGTAAAAGACCTGTACTAAGAAAACTATAAGACACTGAAGAAAGAAATAGAAAAAGATACAAATAGCTGGAAGTATATACTGTGTTTATGGATAGGAAGCATTAACATCATTAAAATGTCCATACTACCTAAAGCAATCTATAGATTCAACACAACTCCTAGCAAGATTCTAATGATGTATTTCACAGAACTTCACTAAAATATTTCAAAAATTTATGTGGAACTACAAAAGACCCTGCATAGCAACAGCAATCCTAAAAAAGAAGGACAAAGTTGGAAGAATCACACTACTTAATATCAAACTCTACTACAAGGCCATAGTAATCAAAACAGCATGGTACTGACATGTAAACAGAATAGAGGGCCCAGAAATAAACCCATACCTTTATAGTCAATTAATATTTGACATAGAAGCAAGCACATACACTGGGCTAAAAATGGTCTATTCAATAAATGGTGTTGGGAAAACTGGACAGATACATGCAGAAAAATGAAACTAGACCACCTTCTTACACCACACACAAGAATAAATTAAAAATGGATCAAAGACTTAAATGTTAGACCCGAAACCATAACAAAAATAGAAAAAAACATAGGCAGCAAAATATCAGACATTGCTTGTAGCAATATTTTATTGGATATATCCCCCCAGGCAAGGTAAACTAATGAAAAAATAAAGAAATGGGACTACATCCAACTAAAAAGTCTTTATACAGCAAAGGAAATCATCAACAAAATAAAAGACAACCCAGAGAATGGGAGAACATATTTACCAATACATCTGTTAAGGGATTAATGTCCAAAATTTATAAAGAACTTATACAACTCAACTCCCAAAAAACAAACAATCCAACTAAAAAACGGGCCATGGCTGGTGTGTGGCTCAGTAGATAGAGTGCCAGCCTGTGAACCAAAATGTCACTTCCCAATCAGAGCACATGCCTGGGTTGCGGGCCAGGTCCCCAGTTGGGGGCATGTGAGAGGCAACCACACATTGATATTTCTCTCACCCTCTTCCCCCACCCCTTTCCCTCTCTCTAAAAATAAATAAGTAAAATATTTTTTTAAATGGGCAAAGGACCTGAATAGACACTTCTCCAAAGAGGACATACAGACCACCATAGACATATAAAAAGATGTTCAACATCACTAATCATCAGAGAAATGCAAATTAAAACCACAATGAGATACCATCTCACACCTGTCAGAATGGCTATCATCAATAAATCAACAAACAACAAGTGCTGGTGAGGGCATGGAGAAAAGTGAATCCTTTACATTATTGGTGGGAATGCAGATTGGTGCAGCCACTGTGGAAAGCAGTGTGGAGATACCTCAAAAAATTAAAAATGGATCTGCCTTTTGGTCCAGCAATCCCACTTCTGGGAATACATCCAAAGGAACCCAAAAGACTAATTTAAAAAAGAACATAGCACTCATGTTCACTGCAGCATTATTTGCAATCACCAAGATATGGAAGTGGCCCAAGTGTCCATTAGTACATGAGTGGGTAAAACAACTATGGGACATTTACACAATGGAATGCTACTTGGCCATAAAAAAAAAGAAAGTTTTACCCTTTGTGGCAGTATGGACCTGGAGAACATTATGCTAAGTGAAACAAGCCAGTCAGAGAAAGACAAATGCCATATGACTTCACTCAGATGTGGAATCTAATGAACAAACTGAACAACAAGAAAAATGGGGACAGACTCAGCGATGGAGAGCAGGGTGACAGCTAGGGGCAGCATGGGGTGGTGAGGGATGGAGCAAAAAGGAAAAAGAACTCATGGACATGGACAAGAGTGTGGTGATTGCTGGGGGAGGGGGTATAAGGAGACTAAATGGTAATGGGAAAAATACATTAAAGATTAAAACATAATTTAAAAAGAGAAAAATAAAATGCTTCAACAATCAATGTCACCACAATAAATTCAATAAAAAGGAAAATAGAAAAGAAAATGCTTCAAGAAGAACTATATAATAAGTATATCTAAACTTGTCAGGCAGAAAATTCTTTATTAAGAATTCTGTTTAATTACAGTGCCATCAATTTTTAGAGCATCTCGAGAATAAATTAACAGATTTGTAAAACTAAAATGCATAAATCAAATCACTAAGTGTATTCAGACCTTTGCCCTCGAATTTCTGAAGTCTGCACACCTAATGTGTTTTAGTAAGAGACTAAGCGTCTGCCCTAAACCAAAGTACATAAAAGAAATTTTTGAAGGCAAAAAATTATAATAGTATATGCCAATATGCCACACAAGCAATAGATTCATCAGAGAGACTTTATTTCATTTTTATTTTTTTAAATTAATTTATTGTTGTTCTATTTTTTTATTTTTTTAGGTATCTCCGTACTGCGTTCCAGAGTGGCTGCAGCAGTCTGCATTCCCACCAACAGTGCAAGGGTTCGCTTTTCTCCACATCCTCACCACCACTTGTTTATCAGTGATGGCCATTCTGACAGATGTGAGGTGATATCTCATGGTTTCACCAGAGATTGTTTCTTCCCATGGTCACCCAGGTCAAAGACATGTAAGTCAAAGGCAGAGCCAAGACTATTAAGAGTCTAGTTGTTGTGATTCACAATGACATTTGTGAGCACTTATGGAACCATATGGCTTACAAATTGCTTTCCCATGCATTAATCATGTGGCCTTTATCACAGTCCTATCAAGTAGGTGGCATAGGTATTACTATCACTGTTTCCATTTTACAGAAGCAAACGAATCTAAATCTCCCAATAGCACAGTTTTCTCTTGTCCCGTTACTCACTCTCGATTCTCAAATGGTACATCCTTAAAAGACTGCGAGTGCTCCGACAAGCCTAGATTGTCCCTCACCACATTGTTACCGCAGGACTGCATCTACTTACTGATTTACTCAATAACAAGATGGGGCTGGCCCTGCCATTATATTCTGTGAAATCATGGGTTGATTATTTTAAAAGGAGATGAGCACTCCAGAACCAATGAAAAGGGAAAAGAAACCAGTGTGATAAATCAGGCAACCAAAATAAATGCATATCACCCCCCTGATGACAGCCAATTACTAAGCCATAAAACTAGCAAATGAAACCCACGGCTTGAGTATCACCATAAATCTGCACTAAAGCAGGCTCCAGGCACCACCCCACCCAGCACTGCAGGGAACTCTACAGTACTTCCATGGCAACTGTAACTAAGGACATCATCAGGATGCTGAAATTAAAAAAAGAAGAAAAAAGAGCCATAAACTGGAGACAAACAAGATTGATTCCCTGGTAGAGTGAAGTCTCCTGTTCACTCCCAGAAAACATAAATATTTAACTACCTGAGTCAGGCAGCAGCCAGCTATTTCAGCCAGCCAAACTCACCTTCCTGATCTATATTCTTTCAAGAAAAAAATGAACCAAAGAGCTGAAAACACAAGGAACTCAGAAATGCATATACCAAGCAGGCATCAGCATGCCCCAGTCTAATGGATTGACCTTGTGTTGAGAAAGAAGCCCAGTCATTTATTAACTATCAAAGCTATATGGCCAGGCAGGTATTGCCAGGGCAAAGAGAAAATCACAAGTAGATTCTGCCCTAGGGCTGTTGTAAGGGGACATAAAAGATAAATTACTTAAAGAGAAGCTAAAATGTGGGGGATGTCAAAAGAGAACGAGGTTGTTGCTATCAGGTTTTAGATTATTGAAGGGTACTATGAGTTCAGTTATGTACCTCAAAAAGATATTATAAAGTCCTAATCCCCAGCACTCAGAATGCGACCTGATTTGGAACCAGGGTCTTTGCAAACATAATCAAGCTGAAATGAGGCCCTTAGTGTAGCCCTGCTCTGACTGGTGTTCTTCTGAGAGAGGAGAACACCGTGTGAAGATGAAGGCAAACAGGGAGAAGACGTCCATGAGACAACACAGACAGTCTGGGGTGATGCAACTGCAAAGCAAGGGGCACCAAGGACTGCAGAGGTCCACGAGAAGCCAGGAAGAGGCAAAGAAGCATTCTCCCTAGAGCAGGCAGAGAGAAGATGGTTCTGCCAACACACTGATTTCAGACTTGTAGCCTCCAGAACTGTGAGGGCGCACATTTTTGTGGTTTTCAGCCACCTAGTATTTGGTACTTTCTAACTGCAGCCCTAGGACACTGATACAGAGTGAGAGATCACTTTCTACTGAAGAGTTTACAGCCAGGCTTCTTGTAAGAACTGACATCTAAATTGAACCTTGAAGCACTTGTAGCATCTGAATGCTGAGAGATTCCTTATTTATATGATAATGCCATCTACCATTTATTGAGAATATACCATTTCCAAGTATTGTTCCAGGAATCCTTCATGTGTAACTGGAGTGATGCCCTCTGACTCATATACAGAGGACATCTGGAGCTCTCCTCCCTCAGTGAGCCTCCCCGTTCCATCCCACAATGGGTGATGTATATAGAAGTTTCAGTTTGGAAATGGAAGAAGCAGGAGGGCGTGGGGGTTGGGGGAGAACTGCCGAAGGGACTAGGATAAAATGGAGCAGATGGCAAAGCATCTGTTCCCATTCTAAGCCCCGGCCACGACCTCCCTTTAGAAGAGAAGATGGAAGCAAGTTCCAGAACCTCTGTGAGTTGTTTTGTTTTCATGTGGAACTAGGTGAGGAACTAGTTAGAGTGACTCTAAGAGGCTCTGCATGTTTGGGACTGAGACAGCTTAAAGTCGACCCCCCTCCTCTCCATAGAAAGAGGACACATGGAGGCTTCCCAAAGACCAGGCTCTTTGGGAGCAGTAAGAGTCAACACCCTTGGCATGGGCTGTGTTCTCCTGATGGACAGTGACCCTGGATAAACTTCAGCCTTGGCAAGGCTTCAGCAAGTGGACTTGCAAGCAGATGCTGGCCATGTGGGAATTGGGGCAAAAAAATAAAAAAAATAAAAATAACAGGACAGAAGCCCATGGCAACTGCAAAAGAAACAGGTTAGCAAGGGAACTTGTGGGAAGGGAAACAATTTCCTGAAGTCAAGTATGATGGAAATTCATACCATAATAATTGAAATATAAAAAGAATGTGAGAGCTTGTTTTGTGATAACAAGCTGATGATGAGGCCTGGAACATGCAGGCTAGGTACAGATTTTCCTATTTAACCCAATTAAAATCCATCATTATCTCCACTTGGGAGGCAAGAAAACTAAGGCTCAGAAGGTTAAATCATTTGCCCAGCCAGTTACCCAGTCATTAAGTGATTCAATCAGAAATAAAGCCGTGTCTGTCCACCACAAAGGCCGGGGCTCTTTCTGCAATGCCACACTGCAGATCTAGGAAAAAGGAAGTCACGACATTTGCAAGGAGTTCAGGAAAGAGTGCAGCAGGTCAGGGCATCAGCCTGGGTCCTGGCAGGAAACAGAATGCAACCCAAGTTGTTCAAATGAAGAGACTTTAATAAAGATACTGCTGACATAGCTGTGGGCATAATTAAGAATATCAACAAGGGCTATTAAGACACCCTGAGATCAGCAATACAAAGAAGCTATTACACTCCTGGTGAGACCTGAGGCTGTGATAGAGAGGCCACCAGCAGTATCTATAGTTGTGGAGTGACAACACCCCGGCCAGAGATGTGGCTCCAAAGCAGAGAGAGAACGGGGAAGAACAATCCGACTTTGCTCTCATCTTCCAGTCTCCTTCTGGCGCCACCTACCAGCCGTGCCCAGCTGCAAACCAGATGTGACGGGAGGCTGGGCGAGGCTGGTGCAAGGATCAGAGACTCAGAGAGACTGGAAGAGAAGGAAGGTATTTCCAAGGAGAGGAAGGTAGTTGAGGCCGCGTGCTGGCTTTGACCTGTTTTTGCTCTCAGATCGATCCCCGGCCCTACTCTGCCCTGCTCTGTATCAAAAAGAATTACTTTTCCCAGCTTCCTGTGCCCTCTATTCCCCGCATCAATTCAGCAAAAGCCGGGGGCAGGTATTGAAGGAAGACATTAGGGTAGAAAGGGAGAAGCCAGAGTGTTTCTGCAACTCTCTTTCTGCTACAGGTGTTGTCTACGGCAGGGGCTGTCTCTTCCAGGGACCTGGTGTTGCCCAAAGGACTGCTGTTACCCCAGCTTCTGTTTGGTGACCCTGGATCCTTTTTTCCCTTAAGCTTTAGGCTGTGGTTGCAGCTTTCTGCTCTTAATCTTAAGGATCTCACACTCTCCCACTTTAGGCTTCTTAGCTCTGTTGTCTCCTGTATAACCAATTTCTTAAACTCAATTTTTTCTGTGTAAAATATCAGGAATATTTCTGGGACCCTGGCTGATAGTGTAAACATATCAGAGAGCCCCAACTTTCCCGGGAAAGCAGGAGGACAATGAATATAAACATGACTTGCATCTTGCACTATTGTGAGCCTGTTCCTTCCTGACATTGGGGCCTCCAGGCCCCCAGCCACCAGTGTTCTGACTTACTTTCTGGCCCAGCTTGACATTCTCACCCCTGGAGCTCACAAAGAACATGGAAGCAATCTTCAACTGCAGCCCTTAATTTTCTTGCTGATTTGTTCTTCTGTAGCTGTCTTATGGGTACCCACCCCTGACTAGGACAAAGCATCTATTTTCTCTCTTTCTGTTTGTTTAGTGTAGAAATACTGCTTGGCCCAAAGTTTCTTCTCCTGGGCTGTTTGTCTGTTCTACTCACTATTTGCATAATACCCATTTCCAACAATCTCACACCCAGATCTTTCCAGAATCCCTTGAATCTGCTAGGGTTCATAGCGGTTTAAAATAAATGCAAAGGAAACCCACTAAGAATCAGAGTCCAAAAATAAATTTATGACAACATGCTATGATTTCACACATGAAGTTGTAAAAACCTGAAATGACATTATAAAAATGAAATAAAATGCTGATATATGAAACCTGACATAGAAAAACCAATAAGTGTTTACAATGATTATCCACAAAATAAATTCACTGCATTTTTCACTTTAGATTATCAAACTCCTACCAACACTTGGAATTTGATTCAATTTACAAAATTGCTACTTGCCCACAACTCTTTAGGACCACCTGCCTTTACAAACTGAGTTTCATCTCAGATACATGACACAATTTAAGTACATATAAGAACATTTCAGACAAAGACTCAGTGTTTTCTCCAATTCATACTTTTTGTTTCAAGCTGGGATGCAGTTTAGCCTAGTTGTTAACTGTAAAGTTGTAGTAAATTGCATTGTTGGGTATGATTCTTTCCTATACTCTATCCATTCCTTAGCTGTTGTCTTTGGAATCCCTCCCATATGGAAGGTTAGATTTGCAGGTGGTAATTATTGAGGAGTGCTCTTAGGAACACAAGATTAGGCAGAAAGAAAAATCCAATTCATTGAGGGTCAAAATATGAATAGAACAAAAGCCAAACAAAGAAGAAATTCATCCCTTTTTTTTCCTGCCTCACTACTTGACCTGGGACATTTCATTTCATCTTCTCCTGCCCTTTGACTGGAATTTACAACATCATCTCCTCTGGTTCACAGGCCCTTGGCCTTGGACTGAATTACACCACTGGCTTACCTGGGTCTCCAGCCTACAGATGGCAGATATCTTCTTATGGAACTTCTCGGCCTCCATAAATGTGTGGCTCAATTCCTCATAACAAATACATATCTCCTGTTGTTTCTGTTTCTCTGGAAAACCCTGACTAATACAATGTACTACTTGTGACCTTGAATACTTTGCCCAGCTTTTTCTTCTAAGCCTCAAGTTCACCTTTGATATAGAAATAATAATGTCTGCCATATAATGTTTGTGAGTTTGGTACATAGCAGCTCAAAGCACTCAGTTACTTTGAGTTATGGTCAATATTCGTATGCTTTTATTTCTAATTGCAAAAACCACAAGCCTAGAAAATACTGGTTGGTGAAGTGGGGGAGCAAAGGCAGGACGAGTTCCCACCGATCTCCAGTTTCTTAGGCTGTTCCTGTCCTGACCTCTGCCCTCCAAACATTTATGTTCTGGCAGTGGAGGTGATGGCAGAGTTGGATCCAGCAATGTGATGGTAACTGGAGTATCTGGCCTATGATTCCTGGACCACTGAGCCAAAGATAATATCAGATGGAAGAGGCAAGAAAGAATAGGGGACTTGTCCCCTCCAGCCCTACACTAGTGCTTTCCTGTGCCTTCCAGGCACTGGAACTTTCTCAACTTTACATAATATGATGATCTGATGCAGCAAGAATAGTGTGTGGGGCCCTCACTGTGCAACTACTTCAAACATTGCTGTAGGTGGAAAATTTTTGTTCACTGAATCTCTTCTGCCAAGTTTCGGCAGGGTGGCAGGGTCTTTGCTTTTTTCTCTTCCTTTTAAAGCTGACAAGGAAAACAAAGTGCAGAAGTAATGTTAACCAAATAGACACCATGCTTTTTTTTAAAACCTCATTGGCGTCGGAAAATTTATTCCCAAATGAACCATAACCAGATGAGGCTACACATATCCCAAGTCTTACGAGAGAAAGTTGTAATTACAGACTTCATATTTTATGAACACTGGATCCAAGTTTAGTTTCTGAGGAGAATTGAAACCTTCAAATTCTTCACTACTTGACCTCTGAAATCTTAACTACAGCACTCTATTTCCAATTATTACGGCATTTTACTTTAAACATGAATGAAACTGAGAGTCATTCCTCTTCACTTTCTAAATTCCTAAAACAGCTACTCTTTGTTTTTTATGGTTCTGTGAAAAAAAAGAAAAGAGAAAAGAAAACAGTGCATTCCTGAAACATTACGAAAGACCAACAGAAGAGAGGCAAGTGCCGCATATCGGAGAGGATCCTGGGGAAGGGCTTCTCAAATGTTTTATGCCAAGATACCTTAACAAAAGAGGAGAGAAAAAAATTGCCCCTGGGACATCAGGAAGTATAAACAAATGAAAATAGATAACATTAGTGGGAGCTCACTGTGTACCCACCACTGTTCTAACACTTAACATAGATTTGTAATTTATGCTCATAACCCTATAAAGGAGATGACATTATTATTTCCATTTTATAAATAAAGAGACTGAGGAACTAAGACCTAAAGAGATTAAGCCACTTGCCCAAGGACACACAGTTAGCAAAGAGCAGAGCTAGGATTCTGAGTCTTGCTCAAAAGTCTATGGTTTCAATCACAAGTTGCCTAAATGGTCTACTGCCAGCTCCAAATTTCATTAAGCTTTACCTTGAAAATACAAATGGAGATCTCATTCAATTCCATAGTAGTTTCACATTTAATTTAATATAAAATACTCTTTAAAAATATTTGAATCTATATTTTCAATGTCCTACTTCTTCTTCAAGTAAATCCTCAAGTAAAAGTGATGCTCCAAGAAGATAGACCAATTATTTGAGATGGTGTGCTTAGTGTGAGAAGTGTTGGCCCAGGGTAGCTAACTTACCCAAGAAAAATGAAAATACCTTTATTGTTTCAGTCGTGATTAATTTCTCTAATTAACCAAATATTTAAGACAGAGACTTAGTTTCTTCCCCAGTGTAAAGGCAACTTATTGTAAAGGGTTGTGGGTAAAATGGAATTGAACAGAACGCATGGACGGAGACTAATGTTTTAGTCTCCTTTTTCAGCAAGAAAAGGGAGACTAAAACATTAGTTAGACAGATGGGGTTTACCAACTCAAAATAAGCATAAGACTTGACATGAGGCAGACCATCTTATTAGCAGGATATTTTTAGTTTGTGCTGAGATGAGGAGCATGTGAGAGAAAGAGAGAGAACGAGAGGGAGAAAATGTGTGTGTGTATGCATGTGTAAGAGGGAGAGAAGGAAAATTTGGAGAAGGAGCAAAAAGTCTGCTTTTGTAATAAAAGATGATGCAATTTGAAGGGGAAAAAAGTGCAGGATTTATAGCTAATTCAACCACAAGTGAGAACATTATATGTAATATTTAATAATAGTGCAATTTATTTTATTTATTCAAATTCATTCAAATTTCAGATTTAAAATGTTGTTTAATTTCATCTTAAAATTGATGAAATGCAGTAATTTCTCTGAATCCCATTCACAAAATGAAGATAACTCAGCCCTACAGAATGATGGTGAAGGATAAGTGAGGTAACACAGGCCTAACATAACACAGGTCCTCAGGAAACATAAGAAGTATTATTATTACCACCCCTTTTTGCCAAAAGCAAGTTAATACTGTGCTTCCCCAAACTAATATTTTAGTTTTTACTGCAAAAGTTTAAATTACAAAAGCGAGCATTAACCTCATCACAAAGGAAAACAATATGCCAATGGATAAAGCAAGACGATATTCCTCCCCAGTTTTTCCTGTGCTTTCAGAACAAATTCCTGTGTGTGAACATCTGCACACACATAGAAAGTGATACATGTCTTTAAAATACACTCTTAAGTGTATTTATTTGAGCACCCATAGAGTGTTTCATACTGCATAATAAATAAAGACGTACATTAGAAGAGACACAATTTATTAATTCTCTTTTTTAAAAGTACTAGGATCTATTAGTGAAATGAATGTACATTACGCCATACCTATACTTAAAGAGCTTTAGAGACTAGTAATGTTTTACTCATATTTGTGTCTCCCATAATAGACTTGAAAGTTTTTCTTTTTCTTTTTTTTTAAGATTTTATTTATTTATTTTTAGAGAGAGGGGAAGGAGAAAGAGAGAAAGAGAAACATCAATGTGTGGTTGGCTCTTGCACACCCCCCACTGGGGACCTGGCCTGAAATCCAAGCATGTGCCCTGATTGGGAACTGAACCAGCAACCCTTTGGTTCACAAGCCGGCACTCAATCCACTGAGCCACACCAGTCAGGACAAAACATTTTCTGATCATCCTAATTAGATGTAGTCTTTCTCACCTTTACAAGTTCAAGAATTTCTGTATTATGCTTATAATGTTTTTTAGAAACCACTGGTTACTATGGTGCCAGACCAGTGGTATTAGTATCACCTAGGAACTTGTTAGAAATGCAAATTCTAGGCTTCACTCCAGATCTACTGAATCAGAAACAGAGGGTAGGGCTCAGAGGCAGGTATTTTAATAAACCTCCAAATGATGCTGATGCTTGCTGAAGTTTGACAGCCACTTGTTTAGAAGTTGCCATGGAAAAAACTGAACAAGTCAGCACCCACACATTTTCCATTACAACTGTATTTTAGTCTACTTTGAGATTTAAATTTCAGTCAATACCAAGAACTGGAGGAAGCATTACAGAGAAAGGCTGGTGGATAGAAGATACTGTTTACAATGGAGCAAAAGTTCCAGAGTCAGGTCTGGATGTTGACTTTCTGCCATCCTATCCTAAGACTTTGTGTGACTCACTATCCCAAGCCTTTGTGTGGGTTCAGCCTTTTTTTGAGAGAGAAAGGGAGGGAGAGAAACATTGATGTGAGAGAGAAACATCAATTGGCTGCCTCCCATACACGCCCCACCCCAGGACCAAACCCATAACCCAGACCCTGACCAGGAATCCAACCTCGACCTCTGGCTTTACAGGACAATACTCAACTGAGACACACTGCTCACGGCACCCAGCCATCCTTTTATTTATCCTTTTATTTCCTTTTTTAAATTAATTTTAGAGAGAGGAGAAAGGAAGAAGAAAGAGAGGATGAGAAACATTGATATGAGAGAGAAACATCCATTGGTTGCCTTCCATCTGCAACCCAAAAGACCAAATCTGCAACCCTGGCATGTGCCCTGACTGGGAATTGAACTGGTGACCTTTAGGTTCACAGGACGATTCCCAACCAACTGAGCCACACCAGCCAGGACTTAGGCATTCTTGATAGAAACTAGTGACTAGTGTATATAAGGGGGATATCTGGATTAATAACTATAATATCAATATTTCATAATGATAACCATAGCTAATAACTATTAAGCCATGTTCAGTGCTAAAAACCAGCAAATGGACAAGCTCCATGGTCTCCCCGTTCTGATGGATGGAGCATCTGTTTACACAAGTCTAATATCATATGGAACAAGCATGGCAATTGTTAGATAGACTAACAATTATTCTGTTTATCCTCAGACTAAGCAAATCGTAGGATATTAAGCCCACAGTATCTAAGAAACACTTAGGTTCACAGAGGATTTTATTTATTCAAATGGGGAATGGAGGGAGATAAACATTGATTTGTGAGAGATACATCAATTTGTTGCCTCTTGCAGACCTCCATGGCCCCAGCTGGGAACCTGGCCTGCAACCCAGGCATGTGCCCTGACCAAGAATCAAACCAGTGACCTTTTGGTCCGTAGGCCAGCACCCAGTCCACTGAGCCATACCAGCCAGAGGGAAACTTCTTGACTTATACTCCACGCTTGTGCTCACGGACTTCTCCTTTGCTGTGATGCACACCCCTCCCAACCCACCACCAAGATCATTCTCCAAATGGAGCCAACTATTGCTGGTGGCTTCAGCCCCAATTACATAGGTTACTTCACACTTACTACTGTTTACATCATTTGTATTTTGTTTTTCCTAAGAAATTGATGAGGGGATCCTGACACCCAGACAACTGGTCGGTTACAGTTGGACTCTCTCCTCCTGGCTAAGCTTCAGCTTGTTCTTGGCTCTCGGCACTCTAGAGTCTCAGGAACGTAAACACTGGGGAAACTCATCCTCTGTATCTTGTCTCTTACTTCCTATGTGCCCTGAATTTACTAACCTAACATATTTTATTTACAATAACTACTAAACCAAATACGTTTCCTCTCTTCGATAAAACAGATCTCCTTTTCGATCAAAACAACCCGAAGTGGACAAGGCAAGAAGATGGGGCCAGACATCCACAATGAAAAGGGTGAGGACTGGGAAGAGCTGCAGTGGGAATGCTGGCTTAGCCAGGGTTTGAATGTGTGTCAGTACAGAGTTGTGGCTGATGCGAGAGCTTGGAAACTCAGACAGACTTGGATTCCAGAATTAGATAAGCCAGTTTTTCACTGTGCAATCTTGGAAATAATAATAGTAGGCTCAGAGGCTTGTTGCAAAGATTAAATGACAATAAGTGCATAGCAGAGTTTCCAGTACAACATGAACCTCAATAAACAGTAACTTGGAATTTCCATTTCTTATGAATAAACTACACCACTCCTTAGACCAGTTAAAAGATAATGCACAATACAGATTTAGTGATAATTGAGTTTTTATTGATTTCTGTAAACATAAAAATATTCCTGAGGAAAGAAGCATTATTAAGTCTTTGGATAAGATTCAGGAAGGAATTAGCACTATGCTATAATGAATTTAAAGGGAGAAGACAAGGTCTCCAACCTCAATGGGGCAAGACATGGAATTTTTTAAAGACTTTATTTTTTAAAGGAGTTTTAGGTTTACAATAAAATTGAGAGGTATGTACAAGTTACAGAGATTTCTGACATATTCCCTGCTTCCCCTCATGCATAAACTCCCCCTTTTCAACATCACTCACCAGAATGGGTTTTTTTCATTGCTTGCTTGTTTGTTTTTGGCCAAGGATAAACCTACACTGATACATCACAGTTATCCAATGTCTGTAGTTTGCTATGCAATTCTCTCTTGGTGTTGTATATTCTATGGATTTTGACTAAAGTATAATGACACACATCCATCATTAAAATATTTAGAATATTTCCACTGCCTTAAAAATTCTTTATGCTCTGCCTATTTATCTCCCCCCACTTCCACCCCTGGCAACTTTGACCTTTTTATTTTCTCCAGAGTTGTGCCTTTTCCAGAATTTCCTATAGTTAGAATTATAGAGTATGTAGCGTTTACAGATTGGCTTCTTTCACTTAGTAATGCACATTTAAGGTTTGTCCATATCTTTTCATGATTTGATAGCTCATTTATTTTTAGCACTGGATAATATTTCCACATTCTGGATGTACCACACTTTACTTATCCATTAACTTCCTGAAGGACATCTAGTTTGCTTCTAAAACTTGGAAGTTTTGGCAATCATGACTAAGATTTTTATATACATCCATGTGCATGTTTTTGTGTAAAGAAAAGTTTTCAACTTTTGGGGGCAAATGCCAAGTGATGAGATTTTGCTGGATTGTATGATAATAATATAGTTAGTTTTGTAAGATATCACCTATCTTCCAAAGTGGCTGTACCATTTAGCATTTCTACCAGCACTGTATGAGAGTTTCTGTTGCTCTGCATCCTCACAAGCATTTGGTGTTGTCAGTGTTTTGGATTTTGGCCATTCTAA
This sequence comes from Tonatia bakeri, assembly GCA_004024845.1. Taxonomy (NCBI): domain Eukaryota; kingdom Metazoa; phylum Chordata; class Mammalia; order Chiroptera; family Phyllostomidae; genus Tonatia; species Tonatia bakeri. Next base: position 49,851 of record PVIA01007841.1, read on the forward strand.
TAGATGCATAGTGGAATCTCATTGTTGTTTTTTTTTTAAAGATTTTATGTAGTTATTTTTAGAGAGAAGGGGAGGGAGGGAGAAAAACATCAATGTGTGGTTGCCTCTCAAGCACTCCCCAGTGGGGACCTGGCCTGCAACCTAAACATGTGCACTGACAGAATTGAACCAACACCCTTTGGTTCACAGGCCAGTGCTCAATCCACTGAACCACACCAGCCAGGGCTCATTGTCTTAATTTGTATTTCCCTGATGTATACAATGTAGACCATCTCTTCACATGCTTATCCCTTCCTTGGTGAGGTGTCTGTTAAGGTCATTGGTCCAATTTTTTTAAAGATTTTATTTATTTACTTTTAGAAAGAGGGAAAGAGAGCAAGAAAGAAAGGGAGAGAAACATCAATGTGTAAGAGATACATTGACCGGTTGCCTCTCACATGCCCCCAACTGGGGACCTGGTCCGCAATCCAGGCATGTGCCCTGACTAGGAATCAAACCAGCAAACTTTTGGTTCTCAGGCGGGCTCTCAATCCACTGAGCCACACCAGCCAGGACACTGCCCAATTTTGAATTGAGTTATTTTCTTATTGTTGAGTTTTGAGTTCTTTGTGTGTTTTTGGTTAATATTTAGCAGATGTGTCTTTTGCAAGCATTTTCCCCAGTGGTTTGTCTTCTACTTCCTTTGATGTCTTCCACAGAGCAGAAAAAAAAATTTTTTTATTTTAATGAAGTGAACTTTGTCATTTATTTCTTTCATGGATTGTGTCTTTGGTGTTATATCTAAAAAAGCATCACCACACCTAAGGTCATCTAGGTTTTCTCCTATGTTAGCTTCTATGAGTTTTAGAGTTTTGCATTTTACATTTAGATCTATAATCCATTTTTAGTTAATTTTTATGAAGGATGTAAGGTAAGACTTGGAATTTTAAAAGGTAAAGATTAGTGCACTGCAACTGTACAAGTGAGACCAAGGGTTACTTGGTTACTGAATAAAGCCATTGAGAAGTAGGAAATAATTAGTAAGGAGTGGAGTTAATTAAGAATGTCTTCCTAGAGGAGGTGAAGTAATTTTAGGAGGGAAGTAATAACCCAGATTGTTCAGACTCTAGAAAGCATACAGTGTTTACTCTGATTTAAAAAAAAATGAAGCTGGTGGGAAAGAAGAGGACGGTGTTCTGCAAATATATAAAGATCTATCTTATGAAGTAAAAATGGCTGCCTCAATAACACCTAGTTTGATGGTATCTGCCCAGCTCATTTCCCCTTCTGTATAAATGGTTCCAACCCACAAAAATGACCACCACACCCCTTTGAAGTAGTTAACTGCTACACCATGGCCCCTGATGATTGAACAAAGACAGCATCTAATCCAAGTTAGGCTATTAAGGAAATTGGGTGAGATGGGCAAGAAAAAAAGGGTCAAACACTGCCTCAGTTCAGATCCTTTTCTAGAAATTTGGGATGGGTCTGGGGATAACTGAGCCACTAGATGAAAGCGACCTAAACCACTAAATAAATGAATGGAGCAGAGCACTCTCCTGACAAACTGCATTAGACTGTGACCCGATGAGAAATGAACATTTATTGTATTACACCGCCAAGACTTGGAGAATGATTGCAACAGTGGTTCACCTACCTGGACTAAGATAATAATTTGACTATATCACCTTTAAATCTCTGTTCAAACTCTTAGATTTCTTAATAAAGTAAGACTTTAAAAAATCTAATCTATAAATGACCAGAAAGATGAATCAAAGGGAAAGAGAAAATGGAAGCAGATCAGGTAAAAATCTCATACAAAAATTTAGCGTGCACATGTTAGGGGCCTAAATCTGGGACTAGGGTAGAAATAGAGAGAAATCAATAATAACTAATTATATTAATTATGCCTTTTTATTTCCTGTATTTCAGATGATTTGACATTTGGGGTCTTACTGACCCAAGGAGAACGATGCTCCCAAGAATACCCAATTCCTAGGGGTACATGCCTATGAGCACGACTCTGTGTGCAAACTAACCAACCCAGATCTTACATTCCAACTACCTCCTTTCTAGGGTGCTGGCTCACAGGGCTCTCACACTGACCCATTACCCACTTGCCCTAATCACCAAAGGGCCAGATGCGAAACAACTAGAGACAGCCCCTGTGCCCCAGAGCCTGCTGAAATTATTCAAACTAACAAAAGCTAAGCCTGCTCACTCTGCTTCATTCATTTCCTCCCTTGAAAACCACAATAGAGACTCTTATCCACATTTTCCCCTCACTCCCACTGCCTCCTGACCAGGCCTGCATTTCCCTACGTGGCCTGGTTTGGCATGGCGTGCCCCTCCTTTTGCAGCTGTGAGTAACAACCTATCTTTTCCACGGCAGTTGTCTCCTGGTTTGTTGGCCTTAGCATGCCTGAATAGTAATAACACCCACATTTAAAAACACTCATTGGGTGAGATGGGCAAGAAAGAAAGGGTCAAACACTGCCTCATCTCATACCATTCTCCACCTGCCCACTGTATTTCAGTGGTTTTTTAGTACCTTGGACACACTGAGTTGTTTTCCATGTCAGCATATTAATACATAACCTTCCTTCTGGCTAGAATCTTTATCCTTTCTCCTCATGAGACTAACTGTCTGCTGGCTATTTACAGGTCTTTATTCAAACGTCACTTTCATAGAGGCTTTCCTTGATTCCTCGATCTAAATTATGTCCCCCCTTCCTCATTGTTGTCTTTCACATGCCCCTGAATTTTTTCTTTCATAGTATTTCTACAAATTACTAATTGAATCTATTTAATTATATACATATAATGTATACATATATATATATATGTATATCTGTAAGTGTTTATTTAAAGTCAGTCTGTCCCCCTGAATTATAAATATGAGGACAGTGGTCATGTCTCTTGTATTTCAATATTTTATACCCAATTCCCAATATAGTACCTGATACTATGGAGTAATAAAAGCCAAATAAATATTTGATGTGTGAATGAATGAATAAATTCCCAGATTTCTAATCTGAAACATTGGAGAAATGATACACATTGTCTGAGTCAGTATTCACATGTTGAAGAATAGCAGTATTTGTAGAATCAAATAATTAAAGACTTAGGGAATAAAAACAAATCAGGGAATATCAACTGTCTGGCTCAATATCTGATCAATCAACAAACAGTAGTTCCGTCTCTTTATCTCTTAGAAGTTATACCCCAAACCACCAGATGAATCATCTGCCACAGTGGAGCTGTCACTGAAACAGAAAATACAGGGTCCAGCAGAAGTGAGGCCTGCTTCAGTGTGGTTGGTGGGGTAATAATATGGGTGTAGTAATTTACAGTTTTAATGAGTACTTCTCCTAAAATTTCATATGGTGTGCTTGAGTGTGATAATGTTATATTACAGAACTGCATGCTTATGGTTTTGTAATTAAAAAATTTGTAATAAGAAAGGAGCATTATTTGTGCCAGACCCCTGTAAAAACTTTTAGATACTGGTCTTCTTTATACCAAAAAGGGAAATAAATACTCCAGGCAGGATGTAACAACTTCAGAAGCATCAGACCCATAAAAGAGCCACAGTCCACCTTGTCAATAATCAATATTCCATTTAAAGCCTTCCCATGCATCAGGTCTCATACTCATTGTGCAACCTCTAATCTCTGCCCAACCTTTTGGCTCCAAGCCTTCAACCAGCACATTAACCTATGGAAAGGTAATAGGTAAAGATGATTTATCTTTCTCCATGGATAGCAATAATGAATTTGAAGATTTCTTAGTAATATAAGGATCTTGGCTCAACTTCAAACTGCTTCTACAATTGTTTTCAGTGTTAATTTGCTGAGTGTCTGGGGACTACCCTTTTCTGACCAACTCTCCGCAGTTACAATTCAAAACCACATGTAAATACAACTGGATACTGTCTTATGCCATGTGATGTTTATAATATGTGATTGGGATATGCCACATGATATGTATGATTTCTATAATTAAAGATTTTATGTGCATTCCTTAATTCCCTACTTGGTCTCATTCCAACCATTGGTCCCTATAAAAGATCCAATTCTTTTTCAGTTAAACTCAAAATTCCCAAGGATAGATTGAATTAGATGCTATGTTGACTAGTGTTATTACACCCAGTGTCTTGCTTTTTCTTTAATTTCACTATTCTCTAAAGATTTCAAAATAATCTCATTTTAAATGTCATATTACACCACATTTTCCTAATAGACATTTTTTGAACATTCCATCCAAAACTTGCAGGTGACACATTTTCTTAAGTATACATGAAACATTTTCCAGGATAGGCCATATATTAGGCCACAAAACAAACCTTAATAAATTCAAGGAGATTGAAATTATATCAAGCATAATTCTTGACCAAATTGGCATGAAACTAGAGATCAACTCCAGGAATATACCTGGAGGAAACACATTTGTGCAGGATTAAACAACATGCTAATAAACACTCAATGTATCAATGAGGACATCAAGCAGAAAATCAAAAACTACCTTGAGGTAAATGAAAACACAGCTTTACAAAATTTATGGAATGCAGTAAAAGCAGTTATAAGAGGGAAGTTTACAGGTATACATGCCTACCTCGAGGAGCAGGGAAAATTCCAAATAAACAATCTAACTTTGCACATAAAAGAACTAGAAAAATAAGAACAAACAAAACTCAAATATAGAAGGAAGGAAATAATAAAGATCAGAGTGGAAATAAACAAAGCAAAGACTTGAAAAATAATAGAAATAATCAATGAAATTAGTAGCTGCTTCTTTGAAAGGATAAATAAAATAGATAAACCACTAGACTTATCAAGAAAAAAAAGATAACCCAAACAAATGAAATCACAATTGAAAGAGAAGAGATTACAACCGACACCACAGAAGTACAAAGGATCATGAAAGAATGCCCTGAACAATTTTATGCCGACAAATTGCAGAATCTAGAAGAAGTGAATAAATTTCTAGAAACATATAACTTTCTATGGCTAGACCAGAAAGAAACAGAGAATCTGAACAGACGGACTACTAGCAATGAAACTGAAGCAATAATCAAAAAACTCCCAACAAGCAAAAGCCCAGGGCCAGAGAGTTTCACAGGTGAATTCTACCCAACATTTAAAGAAAAGTTAATAATACCTATCCTTCTCAAACTATTCCAAAAAAATTTAAAAGGAAAAAACACTTCCAAAATCATTCTACAGGGCCAGTATTATCCTGATACCAAAACCAGATAATGACAATGTAAAAAAAGAGTATTACAGGCCAATATACCTGATAAACATAGATGTAAAAATTATCAGCAAAATATTAGCAAACTGAATTTAACAATACATTAAAAGGATATACACCAGGGATACAAGGGTTCAATATCCACAAAACAATTAATGTGATTCATCACAACAATACCAAGGGTAAAAATCATATGACCATCTCAATAGATGCAGAAAAAGCATTTGATAAAATTCAATATCCATTTATGATTAGAAAAGAAAAACCTCTCAACAAAATGTGTACAGAAGGGCCTTACCTCAACTTGGTAATGGCTATACATGACAAGCCCACAGCTAAGATACTCAATGGTGAAAAGCTGAAAGATTTTCCTGGAAGACCAGGAACAAGACAAGGATGCCCACTCTCACCACTACTATCCACTATAGTATTAGAAATCCTTGCCACAGTAACTAACAAGAAATGGATATAAAAGGCATCCAATATGGAAATAAAGAAGTGAAACTGTCACTATTTATAGATATCATATGATATATAGAAAATCCTAAAGAATCCACCAAAAAAAACCTTGAAAGATTTTAGTATTCAAAATAACATTCTAAGATAGAATTTTGAAACACTTTCTCACACAGACCAATCATGTAAAGGACATTTCCACTTTGTCCACAGCAGCTACAAATGGGAGTTTATGCTATTTTAGCAGTTTTTACTATTTTATTGGTTTCTTTGACATTTATCTGGTGCTCAAAATATACCAAAAATAATGTTTCCCTGAATGAGCTTCAACTATAACTCTGTCATTTATTTCATAATATTTTTTCTTTCAAAGCTTACTCATTCATGGATAATTATTAAGCACTTTTCAAATTCCTAACAATGTATGTGGTATGAAACACAGCCTTGGAATTTGACAAGCACTAAAATTCATTGCCATCTATTCAGGCTGGAGAAGTGATGGTTAATCTTATATAATTCAATCTGTGCCACCCCCGGATGGGATGGCAATGAAGGAAGTCTAGGCTGAAAGGGTTAAGGCTAGTTCTCCAGCAAAGTGGGAGAGAGGGTGTATACCTTAGGTCTACGCAATCAAGAAATCATGTGCAGGGATGTGAAGTGGACAGGAGGGAGCACGTGAGGACTATAAGCGCAGAAGCAGAAACCAGCAGGTGAGAAAATCAGCAGGAATGGTTACCTTAGTGTACATCTGCCTGGCACTCCTTGCGATGATGAGCTGCCTCTCTCTGTTCCAGTATAGTGGTTTGGGCAAGAGCTACCTTTCTTATTACCTTTCCCCATCTACCTGGGCACAGGTACAGATTTACTGAACAGGCTGAGTAAATCCCAGCACTAGGAGGAACTGTGCTCCCCCATTTCTAAGGTGGTGCAGCTCTATCTTACTTTTAATACCTGCTCCCCCCATAACCAAAAGGAAGTATCAGAGGGGTGAGCAGAGATTGAAGAGGGGAAGTTGTTGGTAAGATTTGGATCAGAACAGGACTGAGTCAGTTTGGGTTTTTTTTTCTTTCTTTTCAGGTGAAGCATTTCTGCAGCTACACCTCATTAACATCTCAGGAAACCCAGAAACAAGCTTAGGTAGAATAGCATAATCTCCAGTTTCACAGCCATTTTCTCTTGGCCTCTAGGAGAAAGAAAATCAAGTAACTTTCTATGGTTTTCCACTTAAGATGTAAGAAGTTATACAGGAACCAAAAGAGTGGATGCTTTTAAAGCAGACACCAAGAAAGCCTGAAATACCCTTTCACTCACACATGGCCTCTAGAACAAATAACAGCTTTTTATAACACCATTTAATACTTAAATTAGTTACAGAAAGGAGAAAATAATTTATTTATATGAAAATTAAATTTTTGCAATGTTGAGACATGATACATAGGTAAATAGATACAGCTGTGACACAATAGAAGAGCAACCACCACAATAATAGGACTCTGACACAAGCAGAATTAGACTTATGTTTTCTATAACTAAAGTGACATTCTAAATAATCACCTCATCTTTTGCAATAATTTGGAGATTATAATTTTCAAATAAAAATTCAACGTTCTACATTTCAGGAGTATTCATGTCCTACCATTTCTAAGCAAAGTGCTCCAGGTGCACTCCCTCTCCCCCAACCCCCACCTCCACCTCCACTCACTGGCACCCAGAGCGGTTCCATCTGCGGGGACTCAGGATCTGATCATTATGTTCTTGCTGAGCTGTTGTTTGGTACCTCCGAGCTCTGAAATCCCAGCAAATGTGCTGGACCAAGAACCTAGACTGGCCAGTATCTCAGAACTAGTGATGGGAAATTTACGCTAAAAACTGGCAAAACTGCAATGGGAGTGGGAAAAAGGCAAGGGCTAAGAGGATAAAAAACAGTCCTGTTGCAGCTTCCTGAGCTTACTTGGTGATTTGGTTACCAGAGCCAAGGCAAAGTCTCCCTGTGAGTTTACTGGCACACCCCCAGAGATAAGAGATATCATTATTATGTAAAGCATAATTAGAGGTAGGCAGGCTGGGCTTCATGGATGTGTGACCTGGGGTCAGGTTTTCAGAAAGACTTACACTGTCTTGAAATTATAAATAATATTTCCCTGACCAGTGTGGCTCATCATCCCACACAGCAAAGTTCACCGGTTTGATTTCCAGTCAGGGCACATGCCTGGTTTGCAGGTCTGATCCCAGGTAAGGGTGCATACAAGAGGTAACCAACTCTCTCTTGTTTCTCTCTCACACTGATATTTCTTTTCCTCTCTTTCTCCTTCCCTTCCCCTCTTTCTAAAAGTAAATAGTCTTTAAAAAAGAATTATTAATAACTGTATCTTTGAACTTGTTTTGTAAATAAGATATGATGGGACAATGGGCACATGCTCTAGTGGCAGAGAGAATGGCAGCATACACCTTTGGCCTTGGGCCCACCAGCGAGACCTACAGCACATCCTGGTGACCTGGCTGACCTGGTGTGCCATTGCATGCATCGGAGTAGTCCAAGGTGCACGAGGACCCCAAGGTGATGGGAGATTGGCTGTGGCAAAGGTAGTACCAGAAATAGCAGAAGAGAGAGGAAGGGCTCCATGAGGAGCACTGCTGAGACCCGCAGCGGAGCAGCTAACACCCGCCCATCCCCAGAGTCTGTCCATCCCCATAGAGGGTTCCTGGGGAATGTACACAAATGTTAACTCTTCAACCTTTGCATTGGGACAAGAACTGCTGGCCCTCAGGAGGTAAACTTTGTAAACTTTGTCTGTAATTATTACACAATAAAAGAGTAGGTCCTGACCAGGTAGCTGAGTTGGTTAGAGCATCCTCCAGATATACCAAGGTTGAAGGTTCAGTCCTTGTCAGAGCACATAAAAGAAGCAGCCAATGAGTGCATAAATAAGTGGAACACCAAATTGATGTTTCTCTCTCCCTCTCTCAAATCAATAAATAAAAAATTTTAAAAAAGAAATGAGCTGTTATGAAAAAAATAAAAAGCATATACATAGATATTGCAATAAAGCATTTTCAGGGAGTTATTACTATTCAAGGAGTTTAGGAACTTTGGTTTTGAAAACTCTTGCAAATTTGCAGAGCAAATATCCTCAGGCTAAGAAATCGAAATTAAGTGCAAAAATTGTCATATTCAATGGAGAAAAAAAGCTATTTTTATATGAAGCTTTGGATGAAACAATTATTAATAAATTAAGATAAATTTAAAATTGGTATTTATTCTAACTGAAGATACAGTGATACAGTGCATAAATGGGCTTAATGAATGAATTACATGCAAATCATGAAGCCATTTGTAGGTACCTGTACAACCTCCACAAGTTTAAGGAAATGTCAGAAGAAACATTAAAATGCTATCATATAAATTTCATTGAAATTCAAATTCATACTCAGATTTACACAAAACAGATTTGTATAAATATTTCTAGAAAAGTTGTTCCATGAGAATCATCAGCTCCAGTTGTACTAAAACATATTTCGAAAGAACTGATCAGAAATTCATCTAAATATTGTCATATCAGGAAATTCACATTAATTTTTGAAATCATGTGTGAACTTGAACTTGCTAAGTGAGACTGACATTACTTTGTTATATCAGCTGAAAGTAAAGTTTCTTAGGTCACGTTTTGATGACCTAATAAGTTAATTTGCAGAAATCTGATCCAGAAAAGTCTCATAATCAATCAAGATATAACATTAGTCAAGTATAATGATTTATTGTATTAATAAAGTTATTACATCAAAAATATTACACAGTTTTCAATTTGTAATTTATGTTTTTACTCAGGTATCACTACTATCCCAATTACTTTTCATAGTTAGCAAAAGCATTTTTAAATGAAAAATCTTTATATTTTAGTTCTTTTAAATGGCACATTTCCTCTGCTTTGTTAACAAGAGGTTCTTCAGTTTTATTTTGACTGAGCCCTGCCAATAATGTAGCCATCCTGGAGGTAAGATTAAATCAAGGAATTGGACTTCTCACAATTTAATTATAATTTCCACATGATCCCAGCACTATGGGAGTAATCTTTATTTTGAAAAGAGGTGGAGGAGACAAGGCATTCCAGTGTGTCAAAAGTTACATTTCAAAAGTGACTCAACATCCACTTAGCTTATAAATAATTCTGTCCCTGATGATCTTATTTGTATTTATAGTTTAAAAAACACAAATTAATATTCCAGATGTGGAACAAAATTAATCAAGACAATTATATTTTGGTTTTACTGCTATTATCACACTTAATTATTTAATTCAACAAAATATTTCATCAGAAAACTTCCAATCAAGATGGAGGTGTAGGTAAACATGGCTTGTCTCCTCACACAACCAATCAAAATTACAACTAGACTACAGAACAATCATCACTCAGAATCATCAGAAATTGAGGTGAATGGAAATCAGATAACTATAGAATTAAAGACACCACATCCATCCAGACTGGTAGAAGAGATGGAGACACAAAACAGGCTGGTCCCATATCCACATGTGATGGATAAAAATTTGAGAGGTGTATCTCAGGAGTAGGGAGTCCCAGCCCCATACCAAGTCCCCCAGCCCAGAGGTACAGGTCCAAGAAGATAAGTCCCCACAAGTTCTGGCTGCAAAAACAAATGGAGAGTGACTCAATAGAAGAAACTTCTGAAGTCCCAAGTAGTTCCTCTTGAAGAACCTATATACAGGCTTACTCAGACTCACTCCCTCTGAGCTCCAGCACAACAGTAGCATTCAAAAGGCCCCAGTGGCATACAGGGAAGAAATGAAGCATCTAGCACCAAAGCAAGAGCTGGGGGACAACTTCCTCCCAAACAGAGGGGCAGACGGTGGCCATTGACCCTTTTCTGAATACTTCCTTCACACAGCCACAGAGCTGGCAGTCAGGTGCCAAATCTGAGACTCACAACCTGGCTAACACTGTTTGCCCTGCCCTGGAGATCTCTGAGACTCTGCCCCACCCAACCTATGGGCCCACAAAAACTGTTCACAATGGCTTTCCCACTTGAATAGCAGGTCTTGGTTCATGATTCACAACTTCCTAAATCTTCGTAAACAAACAATGCCAGCCTCAGTGAGTCTCCAGCCTGCATACCTCTTGCTAAGTGGCCCCAGGCCCAGCACTAGCAGCAGCCAGCCTAAAATCATACCTTGACTTTACCTGGGAACCTCTAAGTGCAGAACAAGTAGCAGACATCTGCTTTGTAGCTGATAGAGAATGGCCCTGGGCAGAACACAGGTTGCAGCTGACCTTGGCCTGTATCATCTGGGAAACTCCATGAGCAACAAGTGGATAGCTATAGACCATGCTGGAGTATCGCCACCCTGCCCTTGCATAGCTGACCCTCCACAGAGGGCAGAGGTTGATGGTTAGTGGTCACAGCCAGTCCTTGCAGCTGACTGGCTTATGTAAGTCCCTCCCATTGACCTGTCAATAGCAATCAAGGCTCAACTATAAGAGGAGTGTGTACTTGACCCACACAAAGAGCACACCGTGAATACCCAGCTTGGGTGACAGGGGAGGCCATGCCACTGGGCCCTACAGAACACCTACTACATTAGGCCATGCTACCAAGACAAAGCATCCCTACCTAATACATCAAAACAAACACAGGGAGGTTGTCAAATGAGCAGACAAAGAAAAATGGCCCAAATGAGAGAACAGATAAAAACTCCAGAAAAAGAACTGAACAAAAGGGAGATAAGCAATCTATCAGATGCAAAGTTCAAAACACTGGTACAAGAATGCTCAAGGAACTTATTGAGGACCTGAGCAGCATAAAAATACCCAGTCAGAAAGGAAGGATACACTAATTAAAATAAAGAACAGTTAACAGGGAAACAACAATAGAGTGGATGAAGCTGAGAAACAAATCAATGATTTGAAACATAAGGAAGCAGAAAGCACCAATCAGAATAAGAAGAAGAAAAAAGAATAAAAAAAAATAAGGATGGTACAAGCAGCCTCTGGGACAACTGCAAGACAACATTTGCCTCATGGGGTGCCAGAAGGAAAAGAAAAAGAGCAAGAAATTGAAAATCTATTTTAAAAAAATAATGAGAGAAAATGTCCCTAATTTGGTGAAGGAAATAGACATGCAAGTTCAGGAAGCACAGAGAGTCCCAAACAAGATGGATGCAAAGAGGCCTACTCCAAAACACATCATAATTAAAGTACTAAAGGTTAATGATAAAGAGAGAATCTTAAAAGCAGCAAGAGAAAAGCCATTAGTTACCTACAGGGAACTTCCCATAAGACTGTCAGCTGATTTCTAAAAAGAAACTTTGAAGGCTAGAAGGAAGTGGCAAGAAATATTTAAAATCATGAAAAGCAGGAACTTACAGCCGAGAATGCTCTACCCAACAAAGATATCACTTACAATTGAAGGGCAGATAAAGAGCTTCCCAGATAAGAAAAAACTAAAGGAGTTCATCATCACCAAGCCATTATTATATGAAATGTTAAAAAGACTTATTTAAGAAAAAGAAGATCAAAACTATGAACAATAAAATGGCAATAAATACATACCTATCAGCAATTGAATCTTAAAAACAAAGTAAGGAAACAAGAAGAACAGAGACAGAATCATGGATACAGAGAGTGTTTTGATGGTTGCCAGATGGGAAGGGGCTGTGGGGGAGTGGGTGAAGCAGTGAGGGATTAAGAAGTACAAATAGGTAGTTCCAGAATAACCATGGGAATGTAAAGTACTGAATCGGAAATGGAGCAGCCAAAGAACTTATATGTATGACCAATAGACATGAACAAAGTTGTGTGGGGTGCTGGGAGGGGGGGCAAAGGGGAAAATTAGTATAACCGTAATAGCATAATCAAAAAATATAATTAAAAAAATATTTACTCAGTGTCCCCCTATCAAAGGTGTGTGAAATATAAGGGAAGTTTAAAAATACTTAAAAGAATACAGAGGTCAGGATGTAGGATGTCATATGGCTTGGTTAAATATGAGGAACCACAAGGAGTTTCCACTTTAGCTTTCCTAGCTGTCATGTACCAATAAATAAAGTAAGTAATAAGACACCCTGAGCAACAATTATTCAGTGTCAGTTATTTCTTGTTACCACAAATTTGAAACTAATTATCTACCATAACAGCCCAAAAGGGTCAATAATTGTTCTTTTTCTTTTGTTATGTTGGATCCTAGAAATCTCAGTGCTTAATTTAAAGCTTCATCACAGTAACCGAATTAGTTTGATACACTTACTGGTCTCTTTCTGTTTTTAATATTTCCATTTTCATTTTAATGATATTAATCTGTATGTGACCTGAAGCTTTGATGCATACAGATAACTAATTTTTTAATCACCTGATTGCAGTGGTTGGACAAGGTGAACCAAACTAGGCCTGTCAAATGTTCTCTAACATGAATATGAATCCTGAGAGATTTGAAAGAATCTGAAGAACAGACCTGGGACAAGGCATTATTCCATGTGGTTGTTCACAAAAACAAATAGAGAAGTGCCATGTTAAACAAGGGTGGATTTTCTCTGCAAAGAGCATCTTTTTAAAAAGAAGGTCATTCTCTGGCTGGTATGGCTCAGTGGATTGAGTGTGGGCCTGCGAACCAAAAGGTTGTTGGTTCTATTCCCAGTCAGGGCACACGCCTGGGTTGTGAGCTAGGTTCCCAGTTAGGGGCATGTGAAAGGCAACCAATAGATGTATCTCTCCATGTTGTGACTGTTCAAGGCCAGACAGGTTCACTCAGGACTTGGGCAGATGGAAGAAAATGCGTGGAGCTGTGGGGATGCTTGACATACCTTTATTCAAGGGTGGGCAATCCACACATGCTACAAACCTTGTGTCCCCCCGCCCCAGCAGGAATCCCCTTATTCCCTTATATACTAATTGCATGCAAAGCCATTAGGGAGCCAGCATATTATATAATACAGCATGATTCTGAGTATGTGAGCTGATTCAATGTTATGGGGACCGTTTGTTGGACCCAGTCCCAAGGCTGTGAGAGCACTTCTTTTCTTGGTTCCCCAGACATCTGGGTGAGGGAGTCAGACGGACTTTGTTTAACCTATACTCTTGCACATCGATGTTTCTCTCCCTCTCTTTCTCCCTGCCTTCCCCTCTCTCTAAAAATAAATAAATAAACTCTAAAAAAGAAAGTCATGAAAGAGCTAGCAGTAAGATACAATAATGTATGCTACTGTTTGTCTTTCCCTTTAAGGGAGATTATGATGTGGTCTAGCCACCAGATGGGCAGCCATAAACTGATTGGTTAGATTTGGCAGTTTCAACAATAAACTGTGAGTAATATTTTGAAAATATTCAATAACATATCAAGGATTTGATGTTAACAGTGGACAACTAGCCTCAAACTGCTGTTATTACAACCCAAACAATATGGGAGTGTTTAGGGGATATCTTTTTCACATGCTGAGTACTCTCCCATTTGAAAAAGAACAGTTCGTTACTTGTTGCTTACATTTTTTCTTCCCACAATCAAAATGAATTTATATCAATAAGAGGCACTGTATTTACCCAAAAGAAATGCAAAAGAAAATTAATACTCTGAAAAAAATGCCTTGTATTAACCTTGTCTTTTATTTTCTGTATTTTAATGTTTTGAAATCAACCAGTCCAGAGCCCACACCCCCAGCCACCTTCTCAATGGGCTTCCACAGGCAGGGCAGCTCTTCTGCCCCACGGCCGGCTGCCAGACAACAAACTAGGGACAGCCCCTGTGCCCCAGCACCCACTGAAATTATTCAGACTAGACACTCATTTACCCTGCTTTACCTGTTTCCTTTTGCAGAAACAACAGTAAATGCTCTTGCCCACATTTCACCCTATTCCCTCTGCCTCCCAACCACCTGTTGCCTCCTGTATGGCCCACATGGTGGAGCCTGCCCTTTCCTCTTGGGATCTGTGAATATAACAAACTTCTTTACAGCAGTCATGTCAAGATGTGTTATCCTTTCCATACCCAAATAATAATGAAAACTGTACTTTAAAACATTCCTGAAAACTTCAACCATGATTTTTCTTTACCTAATAATAATTTATTAGAGTTGAGAGACACTATGTAAATAATGTATTTCAACCCATGCCATGATGAATTTAATAACAGGCTCTGGGGAGGCCACTGGCAAATTATGTTCATGCCATGTCAGCTTTCCTGCTGAATGCAGAGGCAACCCCAGGGTCCTCTGACAGGAGCACTCCAGGCAGCTTCTATCAGTCAGAGATTTGGCTTAAAGATGAAATCTATTTACCACACATGGATTAGCCCAGCTATAGCAGCGCCCTGACTGGACCCAGGTTTTCTGACCCCCGCTTCAGTGCCCTTTAGTGTACTCCGTCATCTTCCTCCTCCTCTATCACAGTGGGGGGGAGAAACTTAGTGAAGAAAAATAGCCTTCACTGTTATTTCCCTTTAGATCTGATAACACGTGAGATTTAAATTTTTAACATCTAAGTACATAATTATATCCAATGAGCATACATTAATTTAAAATTTTAAAAAAGTGAAAACAAACAAAACAAAAAATCTGTTATAATAATAACATGAAGACTTCATAATTGCTTGGTCTCATGTTCTAACTACTAAGAAGTAACAAGTATAAGGCTTGAATATCTTTCTCAGTTCAGCAAGAATTTATTAAATGTCTATGAAGTGCAAAGCACTTATATAAGTCTGGTGAGGGACTTGTCTAAAACTCTCCAAACTTTATGGCTATGGTTTCCAATAGATTAGAGAAAATGTAGTAGCCAACAAACATAAATTCAATTTCCAAGCATTTATGAAGTTTAGCTAATACAATCTTGTTTATCCTTTTTGTCTTCATTCTTGTTTTCTGTATATTTTTTCAACATTTTGGCTTACTCCTTTTATTTACATTTTAACTAATCCATATTTTTAGTTATTTATATTTTAACCTTCATTTATTTCAAGACTACTTCTAATTCTTTGTGAGACAAGTAAGGACATGACCAAACAAAAGAATAAATCATGTAAATTATAAAACTTGAAAAGGAGTCTTTATGCAAACTTACTTTTCACTTTTTGTGTGCCACATATTAATTTTCCATTCTTTTTTGATTCTTAGAGTTTCTTTATTACCTTCAGCCTTTGCAGGATTTTATTTTAAAAGTTGACTGTTATTTCAAATAACTTCAGTGAAAATGCCTCTATCCAATAAAGGGAGATAGATAAATTTTGAACCATTAACCAACACAAAAACTTGAATGAACTCTCCTTGTCAGCTAAATGATTACTCAGTGGGTGGGCCATTCATAGTGACAAGAATGCTAAAAATGTAGATTTTCGTGGTTTATTAATTATATCAATCTTAATTATTAATTTAATTATTTCTCTTTTCCCCATATTATAAATGTGGCTTCTTTGACCAATATATCAATGGTTGTTTTCTACAAAATAAAACAAGACAGTGCCCTGGCTGGCGTAGCTCAGTGGATTGAGTGTGGGCTGTGAACCAAAGCATCGCAGGTTCGATTCCCTGTCAGGGCACATGCCTGGGCTGCAGGCCACGGCCCCCAGCAACCGCAAACTGATGTATCTTTCTCTCTCTCTTTCTCCCTCCCTCCCCTCTCTAAAAATAAATAAATAAAATCTTAAAAAATATTTTAAAAAAAACAAGACAGAAAGCTTCACTATCTTTTCTAAGTAAACAAGAAAAAAAGTCCAGGGGAAACCAAAAAAAACCCCTGGAATTTATTTATAAAAAATTGTGTACTTACTCTTACATGTTTAAACTTCAACCACCTTCAAAGTGCTCTCCATCTGATGCAACGCACCTATCAAGGCTTTTCCACTGCTCAAAACAGTTTTTGAACTCATCAATTTCGATGGCTTTTGGTGCTTCTGTCGTTTTTTATTTCACCTCTTCCAGATCAGCAAGATGTTTCCCTTTGAGGGCTTTTCTCATCTAGGGTGAGAAGCAAAAAAAAAAAAAAGTCACCTGGGGTGAAACCAGGTGCATAAGGATGGTGGGGCATGGAGTTCATGCTGTTTTTTGGTCAAAACTGATGAACACAGCACAGGGTGGGCAGATGCTCTCATAGATCACCCATCATAAAATGGGCAAATGCATTGAGTCTTCAAAAAATACTGACTGAAGCCAAACACAGTCTCTAACAGCAACGCCAGCTGGTACACTGACACAGATGTGTTCCTAGGACACTCACCTAGCAGGGTAAGCCTATACTACAAGGGGCCCACCCTCCAAAAGATCATTCTGGGTTTTTGGGAGTCCCTCCCTCGTAAAGTGTGCCATTTTCTCTTCAGACTCCTGCAATGCTGTTCAAAGATTGTTCCTTAATACTTCCCTCCTGGCAAGAAAAACACACTCTTAATGAAATGCTTTGTGTCACTGGGCAAATAGTATTTACCTTTGTGTTGCAAGATGAAAAAGAAAAGTGTTACAGAGAGTAGCATCTACCCCTGCTCCAATTCATCGAAATGTTTCCAGGGCATTCTGCACGTGTGTGCATCTTCAGTAGAAATAAGGTGGGGGCCGCTGCTGCCCTAGATTTTGACTCCATTCTACACTGCCTTCTCTATCTATTCACTCTCCTCGGGTGATCTTCTGCAGTCCCATGACTTTACATAGCATCCACACAATGACAACTCATATTTCCCACCCCCAGCTCTCCCCAGAGCTACAGATATCCAGCTGCCTATTCAATGACTCACTTGAATTTCCAACATGCATCCCAGTCCCAACATGTCCACTGCCCATATTCAGCTGATTCTCCTGCGTTTCAGTAGTCCCCTCCAGTTATAAGGCAGAGCCACTTTCCACTACAGAAGCTAAGAGTATAGGGGGAGGTTACGAATGGTATAGGAAATGGAGAAGCCAAAGACTTGTATTTACAACCCATGGACATGAACTAAGGGGAGGAAGGGGAATGCTGCAGGGAGGGGGTGCAAAGCAGAAGGGGGTAAAGGAGAAAGAAAAAATGGGACAATTATAACAGCATAATCAATAAAATATACTTAAAAAGTTGTCATGGGGGAAAAAACCTCCTATATTATACTAAAATTATGATTTAATAACATTTTATTTACAAGCAGTTATTCATGAATACAACTCTAGCCAAGAGCAAGGCACACCTGTACAGGTGCTGTATCAACATGGGTGAGGACAGAATCTTGGCTGGTCATGGTGGGGGACTCAGTTTGCTTTGTAATAAATTCTTCAACAAAAATGCTAAGGAAGAGTGGTCTAGGCCAGGTCATATTTGCAAGAAGCTTATTCCACAATCGCATTTGTGTATGCTCAACCTTATTTCCCAAAGTGTATGAGATCTGAACTGAGTATGGTATTGGGAACCTGACTTGTTGATAACTTGGTACTCAGACTTACCCTAGCTCATTGTGTCCTCAATATGGAAGGGCACTCTTGTGAGTACTCTGTAGGGCACCAGAGGGCCTAGCTATAGGATTCCTAGATGTGTGAAGTGTGAGGTCTGGCTCCAGTCTATCTTCCCTTGATCCCCATGCCATTCCTATCTCCTGGCATTAACTGTACATTCCCTCCAGCCTCTGGTTCTACACTTTTCTGACCAGCAAGCTGCCCTCTGGTGATGGGGCAGGGGTGGTACAGGGGGCATGATACCAGCAAGGCGGCTCTAGTCATCTTAAGCAGTGACCACTTACCTGCTGTAAACCACCAATCCTGCAATGCCAAATCACAGATGTGCAGGTCCCACCTCCGTCACTCCCTCTTTCCTCTCTAAACTCATGTAAACTTCCCTGTGTTCGCTCAAGTAGGCACAGGGCCGATCAGTAATTCCCTCTGTTGGGAACCACCTGCCTGATTTCAGAAGCTGTAATCCCTCATGGCTAAGGCTGAGTAAAGGACCTTGGGACCATAAACCACTAAGGAGACAAAGCTTATCTCCCTGGCAGGAGCGCTGCCTCTGCCACCTTTCACTTCACCCTGCTTAGCCCTGGGTGGATGACTGGTTAGCCAAGGACGGGTAAGATTCCTCAAGGGAGGGACTACGTAAGACAGGCATGGTCACAAAAGGACCTTCAGGGAAGGATTTGGGAGGCTATAGAAAAAGGGGGTGATGGACCCTCACCTCTCAGTTTTGACATAGCCTGAGTCCTCATTCTGTCTGCAAGAAGTCTCCTAATCTCTTGGCTGCCTTACTTCCCCTGCCTGACTTAAGCCTGAAACAATGCTGAAGGTGGGTGTAGCCCTGTGCTGTAACGGGCAGGTTCCCCAGGGCAATCAGGCCTAAAAAAGAATGCGTAAAATCCTGTGAAACCTGCTTTGCTGATACCCTCAATTTAAATGATAAGGGTCCAAGCATAGAATGAGTTTGTTTTCCCAAAGTTTTAAGGCCCTTTAGCTATGTGACCCTGACTCAGAATAAGCCCTCATAGTTCTTTGAATGTTATCTATTGTTTGATCATTACTGCCTGACAATGATTGAGCTTTATATATATATGCCCTGTATTCCTATGCAAATTAAACCCAATAAAAACCCATTGAGGAACAGGCTCCTGGCCCTTCTCCTTTGAGAGATCGGCCACCTTTCCCCCTCAAGCAGATCATGTCTTGGTAGGCTTATTCTCATCCATGGTGGCTGAGGGTGGGGGCTCTGCAGGTGGAGCCCCTCCCAACACCCTCCCATCCCTGCAGGCACCCTCAGTCTTTCTGAATTGTTTTGTTAGCACTCTCCCCTCTTGGTTTGGAAGAGAGGGTAAGAGCACCTCCCTACAATGGAAGGGGTGCCTCTCACCGTGGACCTCATTCTCACCAGGCTGCCACCCCTAACCTCAAGTCCTCTCTTCCTCTTCATCAACCTTCTGCTCACATTGGCTAGAGTGAAGAGGGGTGATTTTCCAGCTCTGGAAACTCTCTTCGGGATGTGGGGTTCTTAGCATCTTTGTCTTTGGCATTAGGCCTAGCACCATTCCTGGAGGGATAAGAGAGCCCCATTCATCAGCCTGTATACAATTATTTCACCAAAGTGCACCGGCCATAAGTTGACTCCACTCTGCTCTGTGGCAAACATTCCTTTTGACAAGAAAATCCAAAGTCATCACGAATGTCTTTTTAGTGGTAGAATCCATTTCTTTAAGAAAACTTTTTTTGCCATGCCAGTGACTTCTGTTGGATTGAGGTGATTTTTCCAGTTAAAATATATTCTTACTGATTCATTCAAAAACTATTCGTGGAGAATCTGGGATACAGTTGCTAGCCAAAAAAGGCAGGTGCTTTTCCTTAGGGGACTTGCAGTCTAGTGAAAATAAAAGAATCACACAAATATGTGTAAAATTCAACTTTGAAAAAACAACTGAAAGAAAAGGATATAATTGGGTGGATCAGGGAGGTCAGGAAAGGCCTTTGTAGGCAATTGAGGTCTGTGTGCTTCCCCATTTCACTAGCTGGAGTCAAGTGCTCTATAGACAGGGACAGACTGTGAGCTTAAACACTGAGTGAAGGCCTCCTTTTGCACACTCAGTTGTAAAACGGAATTTAACCTTCATTTGTGCTAATATTCCTATTCACATACCCTTTTAACTGTGGGATGCCCCATCCCACAGAGCTCTCCCAGCCACCTTGGATAAGAGTAAGTCATCCTAGATACAATCTGTTGCTCTGATGGGAAAGGGGGCGGCAATTCCCTCTAATGGAGAATGCCCCAAGCCCTTCTCCAAAACGGCTTTTATTAGGATCAATATGTGTAGGGGAATACAGCATACATGCATAGCTTATCAATCAATGTCCAAAAGGCTATAGTCATAAAAAACTGACATTATCTATAAATGACAATTGAAGAAGCACAGAGATCATCTCAGGTTAGGGTCTGGAAGATATTTTGATGCCAGATGGTTGTAAAGACGTATTTCATAAAGCAAGGAGTTCACTCCATATGCTTTGAACTTAAGCATCCAGTTTATACCAACAGGGCTATACCAAAGCAAAGCAAGCCTCAAAGGATACAATGTATGTTTCAGGTCTGATTTCCCACGGGAACCCTCGGTGCTAGTATCAGGTCATGCCTGCCCCCTGTGTTCCTGGCTTTCCAGTCAAGTCTTATGGGCCTCTTTCAATGACTGCTTGTGTGGGGCTAGTCTCCAAAGTGACACAGAGTGGTCCCCAACACTTAATCTTTATCTTAGGGGACCAGCACCATTTCTTTCCACATCCTTCTTCCCTCTTCCCCGAGAACACACAGTGTCCCATCCCGTACTCTGGCTCTCCACAGATAACCACCATCGCTTCACACACTCCTAATCTCTCATCTCCCCACTGCAGATTCCTTCTTGTGATTCCAGTTATTCAGGGGAAAATATTGGGTACTGAATGACCACCACCACTTGCATTTTTTACCATTTGCTTTTAAAAGAATCTATAATATTGACATACAGAAAGTGTACAAATGTAAAATGATGAATTGTGGAACTGTAGATTTCAGATGACATCAGACTGAAGATAAGGAACCTTCTGAGAACCTCTTATATTTGCGATGTGACTGGTCTTTGTAAATAGTATTGGTAGTTGATACCAAATTGGGGAACATGGGTTTTGGAACAAATAATACCATACTGTTTGAGAATATCAAAGTTCACAGAAGACATTGTTTTTACAGTTGTTCAATAACAGTTGCCCCCATTTTTCTCCCGTTACTCTTCCCTGTCCTACGCCCACATCTCCCGCATTCAATCTTCCCCTCCATTGTCTTTGTCCATGGGTCCTTTATACATGTTCCTGGACTTGACCCTTCCCCTTCTTTCCCCCATTACCCCCCTCCACCCTCCCCCATTGTTACTATCAGTTTATTCTTTATTTCAATGTTTCTGGTTCTATTTTGCTTGCTTGTTTGTTTTGTTGATTAGGTTCCACTTATAGGTGAGATCATATGGTATTTGTCTTTCACATCCTGGCTTATTTCCCTTAGCATGATACTCTCCAGTTCTATCCACACTATCATGAAGGGTAGAAGTTCCTTCTTTCTTTCTGCTAGGTAGTGTTCCATTGTGTAAATGTACCACAGTTTTGTTTTGTTTTGTTTTTATCCACTCATTTACTGATGGGTACTAGGCTGTTTCTAGCACTTGGCTATTGTAAATTGTGCTGCTATGAACATTGTTCTTTTGAGTTGGTGTTTCAGGATTCTTAGGGTATAATCCCAGCAGTGGAATCACCAGGTCAAAAGGCAGTTTCAGTTTTAGTTTCAAGGAAATTCCATACTGTTTTCCATGGTGGCTCCACTAGTGTACATTCCCACCAACAGTGTAGAAGACATTTAAACAAGAATTTCTAGAAAGTTTTTCTTTTTCATGAGAATTCATTCCTAACACAAAAAAATCAAGGCTAACCTCACAGTGAAATTGCCTGTGATTACTACAGACACAAATCCAGATCAGATTACATCATTGCTTAAGTATAATGTAAGGAGCCTGGGTTTTTAAGAACTCTAAATAAGGTTGGGTAGCAACTTGGTTTAAAAAAAAAAAAGGAAGAGAAAAACAAGCACATGATATGTTACTAATCTTCCTCTGAGAGTTAAGAAAATACACACCCTGAGATGTCATACAGTGAGAACTTTAAAATTGTACCACATTAGGAAAAAAGCTTATGCTGTGATTAACTAACATGTTTTTCCTTTTGATTTGCTAACCATCATGTTGGTTTGGGGAAACATAAAACAATTTAAATCAATTCTAAGTTATTTGATTTCCATGTTGTAGTTACAGAACTATAACTTTTTCCAGTATTAAATAATTATTCTTAAAAGTAACCTAATTTATAATAGTATTCATTGGTAGACAAAAAAATCAAAACTTTTCACTTTTTTCTGTTTGTTAACGCAATACAGTATTATGTTTTAGTGGCAGAAAGTGTTTAATACTTTACTAGATACTTTGAATATATTTTGACATAAAGAAAGTTTTAGGTGCTTTTGTTTAGAAGTAGTAGGAGAAAGACATCATTATTTATTGAGCATTTACTATACGCCAAACACTGTTCTGGACATTAATGTGTAAACTCTCATTTAACTAGCATAAACATTGTACTAAATTAATAATCATTAATAATATAGTCTTTATTCATTACTTTACTATTTACAAAAAAATTTTAATGTAATTTTATTTTTTCAGCTTATATATTCATAGTTTAAAAAATAAGTTTCACAAAGTTGATGACTTTCAGTAATATAATAATTTCATGTGCTTCCCTCCCAAATGTAATTTCCAAAGAACTAATTTTTAATCCTTTTTTTTTGTTCCTTTTAGTATTTACAGAAATATTTATATTCTTGTTCATATGGTTATTCTAAATTTTTTTTCAGTTTTATGTATCTACCAACTTCCCATTATGGAAGATGGGAATACGGTTATGTTACACACTTATTGCTCCCCCACACCCCAAATATACACTCACATAGCTCCTTTTTATAATGTATTATTGTCTCAGTGTTTGATTAGATTAATGGTCAGTATTTACACTGTTATGACTATGAGATATTTTTCCTTGCTGAGCCATGTAGCATAGTATGATTATATTTCCTTTCTTGTACAACTTTTTGTTTTCCTGGTATTTGTTTTTTCATTTGTTTAGTTTTCTATATACCTTACATTGATTTACCCTAAAAATCTCTTCTAGAAGTGTAAAACTCTTAACACATTTTTCAAAGATATTAGGTACTCTGTCAAATCTATCTCCATGGAGACAGCCATTCTGGAGCCTCTCCCTCTTCTACCAATCAGGACTTGTTCCCTCTGCCCCACACAGCTGCTGGCCTGGGGCTTTCCACCTCTCACCTGTAGGGGATCCCCCATTTCCTGGGTCTCCTGTGGTTGAGTCAGGAATCACTTACCTTCAGAAGTTTGAAGATCCTACTCCATTGTCATCTGGCTTCCTGTGTGCCTGCTGACAAGCCTCAGGCCATTCTCATCCCTGATGCTTTCTATGTGACAGTTTTTCTTTAAGATCTCTTTTTCCCAAGTGTTCTGATATAAATTTTATGATAATGTAGTTTGATTTAGGTGTTTTCTCATCTATTATGCTGGGAAAGTGGTGGGAGCTTTCAATCTACAATGTCATTCCTTCCATTCTGGAAATTTTTCTTGAGTTATTTCTTTTATAATTTAGATCATTTTATATCTCTTTCCATTTTTATTCTACTTTCTGAGAGAGTTCAACCCTTCTATTGAGGTTTTCATTTTCTATTAACATATTTTACATTTCCAAGAGTTCTTTATTGTTCTCATAATTTTTCTTTTCTACTCATCTATTTTTGTTCCATGGATATGCTATTTTTTTTCTTATCTCTCTGTAAATTTTAATGAGCTGGGCATTTTTTTAACTTTTCTTTTTTCTCTTAGTTTCTGTTTTCTCTAAGTTCTAGCTTATACTTAGATTTTGTCTCTTTTGTGTTAGAGGCTTTGCTAAAATGCATGGAGTGTTCATGAACTACTCATTCATATTTGAGAGTGGGGCATTCAAACCTGACTCGAAGCTACACACACAGGGATTGTAAATTGGTGAGATTTACTACCGGGTGATCTGGCTCAGGTTATTCTTGGGGAGACTTGCAATCATCCGTATCTTTAGGCTTTTCTTTTGGGCTTCTTAGATTTCTAGAATAAAACAAGAACAACAAAAACGTGTCCAATGTTCTTCATGAAGCTCAAAGCCTGATACTACTAATCTTGGAGCTGAATGAATCTAGAGTCTGTCCCTTCAATACGTGGACTTGCATTTGCTACTTTTACTTTCAGTGTGGTACCCTTGTTACAGAACAGGGACAAGGGGGGGGCACGATATACTATTACCAAAAGAACCCCCACTAGGTTCGCTATGCCTACCGCCACAGGAAAGACATCTCTCAATGCCAGAGATTTGTGAAAAGGAAAGGAAATGTTTATTTAAAGCTATACAGACTTAAAGTAGTGACCCAATGTCTTCACTAAAATCCCAAAGTCCCTTAAAACACCCACAAAGACACACAGTCCTTCCTTCCTCCTCTGCCCTAATCTGGGGTACCGTATCTCAAGAAAAGTAGAGGTTCGTGATTCAGGCTTCCAGCACCATCAGCTGCGTCACTGCCAGGATCTTCAGTTAATCCAAAGCCACGTGGCACCTCCTCATGCATGGCCCACTAGCAAGAGTCCTTTTACCCCTTTTCTTTCAGTCAAAGTCTCTCCTGCTTCCTAAGTCACGTGGCAAAAGGGAGCACCCAAAAACTGCATGGTTCTTTCCTCCGCCAAAGCTGCAGGGATCCCCGCTCTGCCCAAACTGCATGGTTCTCTCCAGGCAAAGCTGCAGGGGTCCTCACTCTGGCCAAAGCCACATGGTGCTCTCTTGGCAAAGCTGTTGGGTGGGGTTCACCACTCTGCCAAAGCCGAATGGTGGTCCTCTGCTAAAGCAGCATGGTGGTTCTCCCTTACATGGCTGTGGGTCCCCACTCTGGCCAAAGCCGCATGGTTCTCACCCCAGTCGCTCTGTGTTTGGGTTTAAATCCCTGCATCAATCGTCCTCTGCAGCATCATTTCCAACTCCTCCCACAATCAGATACACCTGCCAGCACTCCCGTATCCTTCCAGTTTTACTGGGCTGCCATAGTGGGTCTGGGCAGGCGAGGTCCCATGGCATGGAGCCAATCATCTCCAAGCTCTCACACAGGCACTGTAACCAGGGGGTGTTGCCTCCCAGTGGCATCTTGGGTGGAAGTCACTCCCTTCTCCCTGGCTCAAAGAATGGCCACAGTTATTTAACACATCTATGAAACCAGTTAAAGGTTATAGATATGTTAAATGGCCATTCTAGAGGTTAGCTGCAAAACTGTTGCTATGCAAAACAACTCAATGTTCCTGCTCCATGTATCCCACCCCCAACTCACACCTGTGGGGGTGGGGGTGAGGGCATCCTGTATATCTTTCTTTCTTTCTTTTTTTTGTGAAAAGGAAAGGAAAAGTTTATTTAATGCTATACAAACTTAAAGTAGTGATCTAATGTCTTTATCAAAATCCCAAAGTCCCTTAAAACACCCACCAACACACACAGTCCTTCCTTCCCCCCTTGCCCAGTCTGGGGTACCGTATCTCAGGAAAAGAACTAGAAATCCATGGCTCAGGCACCCCCTGCTTCTTCCCAGTAATCCGTCTCAGCTGGTAGGCCTCCCTCAGTTCCCGGCACCCTCAGCTGTGTCGCTGGAATCTCTGCTGAAGCTGGGTGGTGGTTCCCCCTTCTAATGCTGCAGGGTGCCCACACTGGCAAAGGCGCATGGTCCTCTCTCCACCAGGGCCACGGGAGTCCCCACTCCGCCATATCTGTGTTTCTCCCTCACAGGGCTGCGGGAATCTCCACTCTGCCCACATCCTGTATATCTTTCTAATATTTCCTGGACACCTTGAGTTCTGGACCCCATTCCAAATCCCTATTTGGGGCCCCCCTCTTGGGTGCACCCTGTTACACTCTTACTCAACTCTGATTCACTTTCATTCATAAAGTAAACAAAGCCTTCTGCTGCAGTGGAAGAGAGAAGTTGACCGGCCATGTATGGTGGTAGGCAAGGAGGGTGAGTGGTAGATAGCAAAGGAAATCTGGAGTATCTAACTGCTTCTTTTACAAACTTTCAAGGAATCCTCCCATTTTCCTGGCCTTTTTCAGGGATTCCTGGTGTTTTAGAATTTATTTTTATTATTTTATTATTATTCAGATCAGGAAGCAACTTCCATTGAAGATAGTTTGTTATGCACAGTTGCCAAGGGGAGGAGACATGCCACACCACACACAGCCATAGGAGAAGCACTAGGGGGTCAGAAGGCAGTGGAAGGGAAGAAAAAAATATGGGCAAGAGCCTTTCTTGTGGTTTTCACGAGAAGAAAGGGAGAGGTGGGGTAAGCAGGTTAGGATTGGCTAGTTCAAATAATTTCAACAGGCTCTGGAACATATGGGCTGTCCCTAGGGGCCTGCTACCTGACCCTGGGATGATTAGGACAGACAATGGGCACAGAATGTAAGAGATGTAAGAACCAATAGCAGAGGTGGAAGGGGGTTGTGGACTCTGGATTAGTTAGTTTGCATATGAAAGACACGACAAAGAGGAATTGGCTAGCCCTAGGAGGTACATAAGGAAGGCCCCTGATGTCAAAACATCAGAATAAAAAGGTATGCTTAATACACTTAGCACTGCCAATTTCTGAGCCTCTGGGAGGTCTGTGGTACAAGGTGGCCGGCTTACTCCTGGGGTTTCTTCACTGCCTGTTGACAGTGGTTCTGCTTCCTTGGATATCATATGATTATGACAACTGAGAATTTACCACCCATCCATCTTCTCTCTCTCTCTCTCTCCTCTCTCTGCCTGCCATGCAGTTTGAAAGGGTGCACAAGGGCCCCACTAGCCCACCATGAGGTCTGGTGTGTAAGGAAGTGCCATGCTGTTTTGGATTGAGGGCCGGACAACATGCCAACATGACTGATGGCACTGGGAATTGCGGAACCTGCCCAGCCAAGCATGGATTACTGGGAGAAGCAGGAGATGCTGAACTGTGACAGGGAGTGCTGAGCTGAGGACTTCCGTGTTTTTAAGAGACAGTACCTCTGACTGGCATATTCTGAAGCTGGCCTGACTTGGTAAAGGGAGGTGGGTCTGTGTGTTTGTGGGTGTTTTAAAGGGACCAAGAGTTAGCAGAATTCCGCCATCATTCTAAATCTATATAACTTTTAAGTAAATAATCCCTTTCCTTCTCACCAAACTCGGGCATTGTCAGTCACACTTCTTGGTGGTAGGCAATCGGACCCCTCAAAACTGTTTCAGAACTGCATGGGCTGGGGTTCTGTAACAGTTTGACAATAAAATGGCAATGAAAAGCTATTCAAGACTCTTAAGCAGAAGATCTTACACTTTAATTTAGAAAGATCATTCTGGCAGCAATGTGTGGGATGGATGAGAGGTGAGGAGGCCAGAGGCAGGGAGACCCGCTGGAAATGTGAATGGTAGAACAAAACGCTAGGACATGAACACGATTCAGCCAAGTTCTTTGCCACTTTGTAACAAGGATTGTCTTTCCTCCAGTTCCCAATAACAAGTTCCTCATTTCTGTCTGATACCTCACCAGAATGGCCCTTACCATCAATGTTTCTACCAACATCCTGTGCCGAATTACTTAGAAGACAGAGGCTTTCTCTACAGCTCTCATCTTTTCTTTCTGAGCTCTCGCCACAAACACCCTTAATGGTCCATTCACAGCAATGTAGGCTTTTTCTAGCATTTACCTCAACTTTTCCAGCCTCTGCCCCATACCCCATTCCAAAGCCACTTCTTCATTTGCTACAGCAGGCCCCCACTTCTCAGTGCTAATTTTCTCTCACAGGCTGTCTGAGCAGCTGTAACGAAGTACCACAGACTGGGTGGCTTATAAACAACACTATTTTCCCACATCTCTGGAGGCTGTGAAGCCCAAGGTCCAAGGTCGATGTCCTGGAAAAAGATCGGTGTCTGGTGAGAGTCTGATTCTTGGTTCATGGATAGTCATCTTCTCACAGTGTCCTCACATGGCAGAAAGGGCAAGTAAGCTCTCTGAGGCCTCTTTTATAAGGGCACTAACCTTATACATAAGGGCCCTGTAAAAGGTCCCACCTCGTAATACCATCACATGGAGGTTAGAATTTCAGATGTGATTTTAGGGGCGGGGGACGCATACATTCAGTCTATGGCACCTGACATCTTTAATTCGTCAAAGATAGAATCCTTATTTCTTGCCATGCTGTCTGTTTCCAGTTATTATTTATGGAATTATTCTTCATTACGAATCTATAGACTCCCCTAGTGATACTGTTACAGGGTGCAGCCAAGAGGGGGGGACCCCAAATGGACATTTGAAATGGGGCCCAGAACTCAAGGTGTCCAGAGATTCTGAGATGTTTTTTTTTTACCTCTTCCCCCCACCACAGGTGTGAGTTGGGGGAAGGGGCTCATAGAGCAAGAATGTGCAGGGCAGCTTTGCAGCTAATCCATGGCATGGTTATTTAACATACCTATAGCCTTGGGCT
>PVIA01007842.1:0-29248 GCA_004024845.1 Tonatia bakeri
AAGAGCATAATTGAATTGCAACTGGCTTTACCTGGTCACAGTAGTTGCAAGACAACAGTATCTGCAAGGTCTTGGTTTATGTTGCAGGGATTAAAGTCTGTCACCCTGTGTTCCTTTTATAAATGGAAGATTCTCATTTGTGTTGCTAATAAACTTCCTTCAGGCAGAAGTAATCTCCCTCACAACCCAGTAGACCCAGTTTGGTGTTCTAATCTCCTCGAGGCCAAGTTCCATTACTTGAGACAGTTATAGCATTTGAATTGTGCAATTTAATTTTTCCTTCATTTTTCATTTCAATTGGATTACCCCAAGGAAATAAGAGTATTGTCCTTTCTGTACCTAGTTTTACCTGGGCCAGCAAAACCACCTTGAAAAGCTTACCTGATTGGCAGGAATTACCTTTTCCTTGTTCTTTTCTCAAATCTGGGAATAAACTTCTCCCTTCATCTGGGTTCTGAATTCTGTGTTTGTCATAGTAATCCACTAAGGGAAATAAGCATCCCTTCCACCGCTGTGATCTCTCTTTCTCTTTGTTACTATGCTGTCACACTGCTTAGCCCACAATGCTGGGTCAGCTAAGGTAGATGTATCCTTTCACGCACTACAAACCCTGCGGGCCCGTGTTCTCACACCCAGGTTAATTCCTTGGATCAGAGATCTCAAGGTTGGGTTTCATTCTGGTTTGTTCCTGAAGCACCAAGAATTATTGTTTATCTGTGGCTCTAATAATTTCTTCCTTATCTCTCTAGTTTCCTCTTTACTAATCCTCTACCAGAGGCTGCTTTATTTTGAGGTGCGTTTGGCTGAAAGCCGTCCTAGATACTCCTCCTCATACTTTCCCACTGTGTCTTGCCAAAAAGGATCCTTCAGCAGAAATATGATAGCAGGTGGAAATCCTTCATTTATTCTAATTGTATCTCTACCTAGGCAGTCTCATTTTTTAAAGACTAATATTTATCTTCCACCTTTGTTTCTTAATGTGACAATTTTTTAAGGAAGTGAAAGAGCCGTGATGAGTTGACGTATAATTACAAAGCGAGCTTCTTGGGAGCAGGGACACTGAGCCTTCGTTCTTGTATCCACCCTCCCCCCAGCACATACGTTCGGGTCGATGTCTAGGGAAATGCTGGTGATGGTGATGGTAAGAGCAGCTACCGTGTATTCAGTGCTAAATGCTTTATATTTATCTATCTTAACCCTCTCAACAGCTCTGTGAGATAGCTTTTAATTACCATCCCATTTTGCAGATGAGAATCTGGCCCAAGGTCTTTCAAAGATTTGCCTGAGATCGTACAGCTCAAAAGCAATCTGTCTCTTCCTCTTCCTGATTCACCATTATAGCTATTGTAGATACTACACTTTTGCTTCTGGATGTGGGGATTAGGTATCAGTGTTCAGCCACACTGCGCTTTTAAAAGGCTAGAACAATGTCTTACTCTTCTGTGTTTCCTGCTATGCCAGGTGTAGAATTGGACACTTGATAATTCTCATCTTTTGCTTCTGACTTGAACACTTCTCTATCCTCCCTGTGCTGTGGAGCATTTAGGATATTTATGAAAGGCCCTGACCGCCATCACTAAGGTTAGAAGCAATGGACTAAAGCAGATTGAGAGATGAGCCTTATATCAGTGGATCTGAAAGCCTTGACTTTTTGACATGTTCTGAAAAAGGTTTTCCAAATGGTTCAATACTACCAGAGACTTTGGGTAAATCAGGATGTGAGTTTCTGAGAGTAGAGTAAGACACTCAACTGTAAGCCTTCCCAGGATTTTATTGAGATTCCAAAGAATTACAGTTGAGTAGATTCTCATTCTCACCCAATATAAAAACTGGACTGCCTATACAGTAGGTGCCCCTTTTCCATGGTTTCACTTTCCACAGTTTCAGTTACTCATAGTTGACCGTAGTCAGAACATATGAAATGGAAGATTCCAGAAATAAACAATTCATGAGTTTTAAATTGTGAGCGGTTCTGATAGGCATGATGAAATCCTGTGCTGTGCCGAGCTGTTCCACCCGGGCTGTGAATCACCCTTTTGTCCACCGGCTCTGCCCTAGTTGCTCCCTTCCTGTGAGTCTCTTAGTAGCTGTCTCGGTTGTAGATTGACTGTTGCAGTGTCAACGGCAGCGTTTGTGTCCGAGTCACCTGTGTTTTACTAAATAATGGCCCCAAAGCCCAAGAGTAGGGATGCTGGCCATTCTGATATGCCAAAGAGAAATGCTAAAGTACCTCCTTTAAGTGAAAAGGTGAAACTTCTTGATTTAGTGAGGAAATAAAAAACAAACCCTGTGCTGAGGTTGCTAAGACCTACAGTAAGAACAAATCTTCTATCCATGTGAAGAAGAAAAAAACATTATGCTAGTTTTGTTGTTGCACCTCCAACTGCAGAAGTTACAGTCACGGTACATGCAGAGTGCCCAGTTAAGGTGGAAAAGGCATTAAATTTGTGGGTGGAAGATTTGAAGGGAAAACATGTTTTGATTGACGGCAATGTGTTGTACCAGAAAGCATTGAGCCAAACAGCGAGGGAACCCTTGCAACAAGTGACACTGAGCCATTTGTCACCGATAGGGGATGCTGAGACAGATTCAGGACTAGGTTTGGACCGAAAAATGTAAAAATTGTGAGAGAGAATAGGGGGGAGGGAGAGAGAGAGAGAGACCACATTCATATAACTTTTATTACAGTACAGTTGATCCCTGAACACGGGTTTGAACATGGGCCCACTAATACGTGAGGTTTTTTTTCAATAAATATGTACAGTACTGTAAATGTATTTTCTCTTCCTTATGATTTTCTTAATAGCATTTTCTTTTTGATAGCTTGCTTTATTGTACAAATACAATATATAACCTATACATATATAAATACACAGAAAACACAAAATACGTGTTACTAGAAGTTTATGTGATCGGTAACGCTTCTCTGGTCAACAGGATTAAGTTAGGAGGGAGTCAAGTGTAGGTGGATTTTCAACTGCATGGGTGGTTGGCGCCCCTCCCCCCATGATGTTCAAGAGCCAACTTTACATTGTTATAATCGCTCCACTTCATTAGCATTGTTGTTAACATCCTACTGTGACCAATTTGTAAATGAAACTCCACTATAGATAGGCATGCATAGAAGAAACGTAGTATATGTAGGGTTTGCTGTTATCCTCAGTCTCAGGCACTCACGGGGGGTCTTGGAATGTATCCCCTGTGGGTAAGAGGAGACCACTGTGTATTGGGAATGCTGACATCCGCCAATGAGACAAGGTTATTTCCTGGTGCATCCTTCCCACTTCTGTTAAGTAGTCCCTTGCATTTTCTGTGAGATGACCCAGTATCTGAGCTCCAGGGCATGTGAGCTGGGGTTGAAGATACATATCACCCCTCCTCCACTTGCGGCAGCTGCAGCTCCTCCTAGAAGCCAGCACTCTGACCTTTGCCTCTCTCTCCACACACCACTCAGCTAGTACAAAGTACTGGAGGCTGGGACGTTGGCTTCACGATGCTGAGAATGTGTCGATTCCAGGCTTGGCTGTCTTTGTCCCTAGATCTATCTAGGATTAATAGACTCATTTTGGGTACTATAGAGAGACATGTGAGACTTACCAAATGTTGCTGCTGGTTTCCATTATCTAACACGCGTCCTGTTTCTCATTTTAATTGGTCCTATTAACCAAATTTTAATTGATAGAAATTTTTTTCTGACCTGTTTTCTCCTTTTTTAAAGGTGATGGACAGAATTTGTTTACGAAAGACGTGACAGTTATCGAGGGAGAAGTCGCTACCATCAGCTGCCAAGTCAATAAGAGTGACGACTCTGTAATTCAACTACTGAATCCCAACAGGCAGACCATTTATTTCAGGGACTTCAGGCGTAAGTTTCCATCTCTGTGGTATTAGATGGCAACTTTTTTTTCCTATGTGTTTTCTTGATAAAGTGATTGCCGGGGCTCCTTTTTTGAATTTAATGTTAGATGCTTAAAGGTTAGTCAATTCTTCAGAGGGAAGAAGAGACATGCAATCATAATCTTTCTACTTAATAGAAACCTTGAATGGTCCCTTTTAAAAGTAAGGCAGTCTTACTTTGCAATAGGAATTGATTGTAGTAAATCAAGGTGAATTGCAATTGAGTCCCAAATACTTAGCTGACACAAACAACTCAAATAGGGTAAGGCAAGGAAAATATAGCATTCTGAAAGGTAACCTGTTTGGTTTGAAGACTGAAATTTTCAAGGCAACCCACACCTGTAAAGATAAAACCAAATCTCCTGTCACCATAGCACCTCTGTTATGTAGAAGTGTCCATGTGCCAAAATTATTCCAAATGTAATATCACAAAAGTAAATAATTGAAACTTAATTCTGTGTCATAGTAATACTTCATGTGAGTGTCAGGGCTTGTTATGCACAAGATCTTTTGGAAATGTGTTTGAGAGTATTGGTGTCCAACCCAAACAGGTGTTGAGTATGTCCCTTTTGCCTTCCGGTCCCCATTTTTACCTCATTATATTCATGACCTGGAAAAGAGGATAAATCTAAAGAATATTTAAGAGGATAAAGGAGGATAAAAGGAGAGAAGCCAGTTTCTCATTCTTAAGAGTAAATTTTTTCATTATGTGCTAATCTAGCCTTTGCCAAAATTAATATAAGAACTTTGAAAGTGAATATTTGATTAATATATCAGTCCACATACATTGCTTTGCGGTGACTCTGACTCCCTACTTCATGCCTGCTCAGTCGGCTTCCTCCTGGGAGGCCGACTGTGGCAAGGAAGCTGTGGGATGGGTGTGAGGTCTCTGTGTACCCTAGGTCATATCCTTTTGGCAGTTCCAACCTCAAATCATATCTAGTAACATCAAATAGAAAGATACATCCAAGTTAAATTGAATTATTTTTTATAAAGGTTTTTACGATTTTCATTTTGACTTAAAATTACTAATGAATTTTTGGTTTTATCTCTTAATTTGGAACCACTGTTATTTTTAAGGCCTCAGATTTTTGGAGACAATTTAAAATCCTGTTTGTCCTACTTCCTGAACCTCTAATG
Organism: Tonatia bakeri; assembly: GCA_004024845.1. NCBI lineage: Eukaryota > Metazoa > Chordata > Mammalia > Chiroptera > Phyllostomidae > Tonatia > Tonatia bakeri. Next base: position 5,038 of record PVIA01007842.1, read on the forward strand.
CCCAAAGGGGACTCCAGGCCCACCTTTTCCTTCTCTTTTCACCGTACCTACCTCCAATAGAAAATCCAAAACCACTTATGAATAAGGGCTGAAAATTGACAGCACTTCGAATTGTGGAAGAAGGTGTGTGTAGGGTCCAGCAGAAGTAAGGCCTGCTTGAGTGTGTTTGGTAGGATAATAATGTGGGTATAATAATTTATCATTTTAATTTGAACATTTTACCTAAAATGTCATAAGGTGTGCTTGAGTGTGACACTGTCATGTTACAGAGTTGCATGCTTATGACTTTGTAGTAAAAGATTTTGTAATAAAGCAGGGGCGTTGTTTGTGCCAGCCCCTGCATGTGAGCCTCCTTTGGATAGGGTTGTTTGTCTGTACCTGGTTATTACAGAAGCTCCACGTGGTCATTCAGGAAGGACAAAGGGCCCTTAGCCAACAGGGGCAGAAGGAGTTAGTGTTTCTGTTGTGTAGCTGCTTTCCTAATCACCTGACATTCTCCTCACCTGCGTAAGGAAAGGAGACTCCGCCATCTTTCTCAGTCGCAAACTCTGTGTTTTGTTCCACAGCTTTGAAGGACAGCAGGTTTCAGTTGCTGAATTTTTCTAGCAGTGAACTCAAAGTGTCATTGACAAATGTCTCAATTTCTGATGAAGGAAGATATTTTTGCCAGCTCTACACTGACCCCCCACAGGAAAGTTATACCACAATCACAGTCCTGGGTAAGAAACCTGCGGGGGCTTGTCCTGGGAAACTGAAGGGGATGGCTCTCACTACCAGATGACTTCTAGCAGCATGGAAAAGGTTAATGGTAAAGTTTACTGTTCAAACTTGTTTTAGGAAGAATCACTGCCCATCTTGCTGAATTTTTAAAATAGCCTATTTTACCAAACACTCTAAGAAATGGCAATCAGCAGTCTTAATAGATTCCACCTGCTCTTGGTTTCAACCCTCAATCTTCACAAGCAAAGATCAAGAGAATTTAGAACCCTCAAATGAATCACTCACCATGTGAAATGTCATTGCTTCTAACTACTAGAGATTTTTTTCCCTCTCTGCAGGAGAGGGGAGACAGGCTATCACAGCTGTGCCCTGTGGCAGAGCTCTGTTATGAAATCTGCTTAATGATTTTTTCCTTCTGAATTACATCTCATTTAATATTGTCGATCACCTTTTCTTTAGCCTTGCTTTGTTTGTATTGCCTTGTTCATTGCTTATACTGTAGATCATGCTGTAAAACTCATATCTCATGAACACATACTCCGCCACAAATTGCAGTCATTGGACACAAAAGAATTGAGAGCTTCTAAAAAGGCTGATAATAAGCAAGGACTGTTGACAGTCGGCTAGGGACACCTCTAGAGGTTTCAGCGCCTTCATTTCTGATCAGCGGGTTTTGACTTTCAGCAAACCCCAGTGGCCAGGTCTTCATATGTGTATTTTGAGAGGAGTCAGCAGATATCCCTGTGTTGGAGGTGGTCTGAATTAGTCCTGTTGCAGACAAACTTGTAATCCAGTGCATAGCACCAGCTGATTGGGATTTTTAAAACCGAGTTTTCAAGGACATACACTACAGCATGAGGCAAGATCTCTGATTCACACCTTCAGGAAGATGATGAATCAAAGTCTATTTGAGGCAGCAGACTGCAGCTTTGTGGTGTAATGATGTGAAGATTAAAGAGGAAAGATGAATATGAGGGACAATTTGCTTGGTGTGTGTGACCATGTGTGTGTTTATGCATGTACACATCGAGCTATTGCCTCGTCACTTCACCTAAACACAGCTGTAAAGGGGGAAATATTTTTATTCATTCAATTAAAACATGTTCCTACTGCTTATATGTATGTTCTCAATAAGAAAAGTACTGATTTTAGAAAGTCATGCTTGAAGTCTGTCTGTCCATACAATTTCTGATGTGGTCTGTGTTTAACGATGGCAGCATTCAGTTATTCATGTTTGTCTAATTTTGACTTTAACCTATGTCAAATCTGCAGAAATATTGAGCATGGAAGGGCTTGCTGGGATTGTTTTGGTATTTTGCAAATGTACCAAAATCATAAGCATGCATTTGACATTTTCTGTCTGTCTCCTTGTACAGAAGTATTTGAAAACAGTATTTGCTTTTTGGAGTAAGTCATTAGCTGCAAAGACTTCAACTTGACCATGTACCCGTTGCCCCACCATTGCTCATGGCTTTCCCACGAAAGTGACGGCAATGAAAGTGAACATACTTAAGGAATTTTGAATTTTCAGAATGTTTTATTACATATACCTTTACATGGGAACGTCTTTATTGCAAAGATAGAAATGGTAATAACAGAGGTTAGTCTTCTGGCCCAGGAACAAAGCACACAGTCAAAATCAAGAATCACAGACTTTGAAACAGACTTCAGTGTTCTGTCTCATAACCTTTGCATCTTCTAGTCTAGGTTATTTTCAAAAAAATCCTGAAAGCTGCTGTTTTAAGATATTTTCCCTGAAGGTGCACACCTTCTGTTTCCAGGAGCATATCTGGCTATTGGCAAGCAGTCACTGCCTGTCTGTTCCCAGTGTCTGGTGCATTTGTTCTCGGACCCACGGAACTGGGCCAGTGTGACTGAATACACTCAGTGCTCAGGAGTCAGCACACCAGCACCTGACTTCTGATAGGCATTATACTTGCAATACTTTTGGCAGTCTGATTATTCTAGAAGTAATAGGTTCCTGCCTATGTTGTACAGAAGCATGAACTTAAGTATACTTGAAAGTACTATTAGTAGATGCTCTTTTGGCAGATATTATGCATTCATTGAATAGTTTTTCTGTTGAATTTATTGTATGATTTCTTGATGGAGTAAAATTGTCGTCATCAGTGTTTGCATATTTCATATTCCAAAATCTGACAATTTCCACGGATACTTGTGTATTCACACCTTTCCCTAAGGTTTAGAATTTTGAGCAACTATAATGGATGAAAAATAATATATTAGCATCGCCATTTCTATCCACGGTTCTCTGAAAAGGAGTCTATATGTACCTACCCAGTTGTCCTACTTCTTGATCGGATGCAAATGCTCATTTTAGTGCTGTGTCTGTTAGTTGTTTGAAGCATTCAGCAAAAAATTCAGTGTAATTATAAGACATAAAGATGGGTATTTGTTAGTTATTATTATGTTTATTTTCTTATCCATGTAAGAATGGAAAACTCTCATATCTTGCATGCATTTCTCTCTCCAATTCACAGTGTAAGGACTCTTTTCACACTGCTGTTCATCAGAGGAGATGAGTGAGAGAGAAAATACACTGCCTTAAGGTTAATACAGTCAGTGATAATAGTAGCTAATATTATTATACTCCTGTCCTCCCAGATTAGTGTTCACTCTTAAAATTCCAGGAACAGGAGGAACTAATTATTTTAAAGGGTCTCAGAGTGAGATTTCACTCATCCCGATCGGCTTTTAGACTTCTCTTTTGTCGTAACCAAGGCGACTCATCATGAGATGGCTGATTTTTTAAAATGTTGTAGGTGTATTGCTTATAATTAGCACTCATATAGATTTGAGGTTAGCCGAGAAGAACCCTGAACATTTCTTTGCTATTTTCTATTGCTTTCTTCTGTGTGATTTTCATTCAGGTTCTCGTCTCCACGCATTTCCTTGGACACTTCTTTGGTTACTGCCATTAATGACTGCAGGCACTTTTTACCCAATGTGACTGTTTAGTGGACCATGTATAAGTGTATTCTCTGGTTAGCAGCAGTTTTAATTCATTTTTTATAAATGGATTTTCATACTTTACTAACCTCTTTTGTATTAGAGTAGACATTATGAAGTTAAAGGGAAAATAGAGTAGAATTAATAGGCTAAAGTAAACTTTAAGATGTCTTGTTCAGCCCCCTTTTTCCAGAAAGGTATACTTAAGTCACTTACTTCATTTGTATTTTCCAAAGCTTTCTTGTTCTTAAAAAAAAACCAAAACTCAGAGAAGTCAACTTTATAACTAATATCAATATAAACCACTGGGATTCACATTATCAAATTTTATTATATATTTGTAAACCAAAAACTCCCTTACTATACTTGACTGTTTCTTCTGATCTTAGTAAAGATCAGGCACATTGGTCATGGTCTTGGGAAAACTATTTATGGTCTTGGAAAAATCATTCAATTACTTCTCAGGATTCTCTTCTCAAAAATAAACAAGTCTTTTATTTTTCTACATTGATCATATTTTCCAACACTTTTAAAGTTTTCCACCTGTTTACCTCAGCGATAAAGTTAAAGATCACCTCAGCTCTTCAGGAAGATAATCCTAGGAATTAGCGTTCTCTCAGGAATCATCCTGAAGGGTTAGGGAACTTTAGAATACAGCTGACCCTTGAACAACACAGGCGTGAGGGGCACCCACCCCCTTCACAGTTGAAAATCCACATATGGCTTTGGACTCTTCCCAGACTTAACACAAACCAATCCATTAACACATATTTTGTATGTTAAATATATTATAAATTCTTAAAACAAGGTAAGCCAGAGCAAAAAAAATATTAAGAAAATCATAAGGAAGAGAAAATATATTTACAGTATTTATTGGGAAAAAAAAATTTGCAATAAGTGGACCCACACAGTCCAAACTTGTGATGTTCAACGTTCAGCTGAGTATCTGTTGCAAAAAAAGGAAGCAGTAACATGGATAATACTAAACAGTAGGTAATCCAGATAAGGATATACTTGCTGCCAGTCCCTCTGTCAGCCCTTAAACAAAGTCTAACAGACACTGGTAAATTTTCCTCTGCCCTTATTTCTATCTACCCCTTTCTAATTCCTTAACTTTCAACCAGCAGACAATATTGATAATGTGGAGAGAACATGTCATCATCTTTACGACCATCTCCATCTTATGGAGAGAATAAAGACTTCCTCCACTAAGAAATGCTACTGAAGATAGATGAGTACCTAGTGCAGGTGCTGAGAAAAGCTAAGGTGTCTTCAGGCTCAGCATGAAAAAAGGAGAGAATGAAGGAAAAATACCCAGCAACACACAGAAAAACAAACTTAGTCTGACAAAGACTAAGTTTGAGACTAAGTGTGGTTGAGACAGGACAGTGATGCATGCTGTAACCTTTTAACAACTGCTGGATCTGTTTCCATCAAGAACATTCCTGGGTTACCACAAAGGGACCTTCACTGTGTTTTTTCCAAAGTTGTGCATGCAAACTGGAACCTGGTGTACTCCAATCTGTAGTATTTTCCAGAGAAGTAAGCTGTGTGTGTTACAGTAGCTTTCACTGTTTGCTCTCTTTTTTTATGTCTGGAGGGGCCGCCTTCCTTGAATATCCCTCACTGACTTCAAGTGCATTCCCATCAATTACACTGTCCACTGGGAGCCAGTACATATGTCAACATAGGAAATTATTCTCATCACTTTATTTTTATTTTGCCTGGATATTGTTTGGCTTTCATGTCTACGTTTGTGGGGAGGATGTTCGTAGGTTTTTTAGTCTTTTCTTGTTTCCTTTTTATTATCTCTTATTCTGTTCCTTATAGGTCACCAAGATCTTCCTACGTACAGGCTTGGACGACCTTTTCCTCTGACATTTGTGTAAACATAACATTTTTAATATTCCGATTATACTGTATTCAGAATTCATAGCATTTGCTGGTCCTAAACTTCTAGTCTCTCGGTATTCCCAACCAGCTCTCTGGGTGTGTGTGTGTGGCGAGAATCTGTAACCTGCCCTGATAGTTGTCTAGCAAGGAGTGACGTTCAGGAGACGGCCAGCGGAAGCTCTCCCGTTTGCTGCGGTGACTGCCGTTCTGTGTCTCCTGAATGCTGGCAGAAGTGCAGCCCCAAACTGGGTATTAAACTACCTCTCTTCATGCTTTTTTTTTTTCTTAAAATGTAAGCTAAGGTAGTTCTTCCTCATGTTTAACTACTCGCCTGAGCCATACCGCTGTAGCAACACACTCGGTCGAGTGGGCGTGCCCTCTTCTCTCACGGGGAACCAAGAAGAGGCCTGCTTTGCTCTAACAGCTGCACACCACCACCACCACGCTATCTTGCTGAGAATCATAAGCCGCAAATCATTCTACCTTTAGTTTTCTATCGTTCTCTACAGGTATTTTCACCTGATTTAATTCAGTGTAAAAGTCTTCCTGTGGGCAGAATCTTCACATTGGACTAGAACAGTTGGAAACCCCAAATACATGGTTTAATCCCATAATTTACTGAAGCAGTATCAGATTTATTATTCAACTTGATCATCAGGATGGCATGTGTATACATATTTAATTTCTTGTTTCTCTTCTGAGTTGAGAAACTTATTAATCATAAGTCTCAGAACTGTCTTTGCTTATTCATGGTGGTCAGGGAGCGTATTAGCTTCATTCTATTGAATTCAGTATTCTTACTGATTTCTATTTCAGTATTCTTACTGATTTCTATTTCAAGAAGCTCAGTCGTGATATAAGCTTGCAACCTTATATGAAGTTTCACTGTCAACTCAGTTTCATAAAAGGTAACGTTCTTTCTTCATCATCCTACATACTCTTGCTGTAATATTCAACATTTTAGCACCTAAATATTTTATTAAATTTTGTTATGTGTATGTTTAATATACTTACAGAAGGGTTATTTTAATTCTGATACATAAAAGTATTTGCAACCACTTAGTGGTTTTTTTCACTTTTGATTTTCAAAATCAGGAGCGTTCAATTTTAGAATATGGGAAGTTACTGAACATTAACTGTATTACTATATTATGGCATTTCCTCTATGACTAGGCATTTCCTATATTACTGCATCTTCATAAGCAGAAGGATTTTATTACTATGCCATGCAGGGGAGGTAATAATTATATTCTGAATCTCTATGAATAATTTTAATTGAACAGAACTGGTTCTGAGGCACAGTTTTCCTGTGTATGTTTATGGTGAGTGTTTCTTTTAAGGGACTCTAAGTTTTTGATCTTTGCTGGTTGACTTTGGAATCTTTCATATGAAGATTGAAATCCAAGGGTTCAGTTTAAGAAGAAATATTTCTTTCAGAGACTTCTAGGTAAGGATGATCAGTTGAATTGTGTGTTCTCCTCTTCCTTCCATATCTACTTCGTGGTCATTCCTTAATTACTGATTTTTGACTAATCTAATGTCCATATTGATATAACTTGGTCACTGATAACTTAGGAGTGTGAGACTGGTCACTTTTAGGATGTGTTGGGTGGAAATTCTAAATTGAGTGGTTGTGCATGCTTCACTTTATTTGATGATGGCTTTGTTTCTTTTCTCCCCCTCTAGTGGCCGTTTGTTTGTTTTAAATCCCCATCAGAAATGTCCATTGTTTGTCTCATACTTTGATAGAAGTGATGTTAGTTTCTAATGAATAGGAGAATATGTCCAGAAAGAGATTCTGTGTCTAAAGAGCACACATTTAATTTGTAGTCCCACCACGTAATCTGATGATCGACATCCAGAAAGACACTGCAGTGGAAGGCGAAGAGATTGAGGTCAACTGCACCGCCATGGCCAGCAAACCAGCCACGACTATCAGATGGTTCAAAGGGAACAAGGAGCTGAAAGGTAAGGTCAACCTTGTCTGTCCTGAAGTGTTAAGTCAGTACTGGATTCCACTAGAGGTATACATTTGTAGAAATGAAAGACAAATGCAACGCATGGCCCCGAAACATAAATATTCATTGAGGTATGGTTTATCATCACTTACACAGCCTAACAGCATTTTCTTGTTCTAATCCATGTCCTCATTCTGTGATTTGTGGGTTTATGGTGATATGTGTCACTAGATTGCTACTCAGACAGTCAAAAATAACTAGACCTGTCCACTGGAACTCTTTAAGCCAAACAAACACTGTTAGAGTTGCCTCTGAGCTCAGGCTGTCCATGCCGTTCCCTCAGTCCTCATTGCTTTCACCCTGTGGCTCAAGGTGGGTCAGAGCTCCAGATTGTCATACTCGATATTTAAGAGAAATGTATCACAGTCTCCACCATTGTGAAGCCCCAGTCTTTCGGACATCTAAGGAACTGTCACCTATGTTGACAGTGTGCTTTCCTACAGCAGCAGCTGTGCAGAGCTAAGAATTTTATCTTGTGAACTTGCAGACACGGCCTCTCTGGAGGCAGACCTGTGAAACCTGTAATTCAGTTGCCCATTCCACCAGTTAGTTCTTGGGCAAAGTTTCTGATGTTGTGAAGGTGGCGCAGGCAGCTCCTGCAGCCCTTCTCCCGTTGTCCCTCCCTCCAGGCTGGGCCTTCCCGGACTGATTCCTGGGCCCTCGAACATCTGCTGCCTTTCCCACCGCACTGGCTAAAGGGTGCAGCCTGTCCCGTTTGACCCTCCTCAGGAAGCCTACATCCTCGTGCGAGCCAGCATTTCAATTCTTTCCTTTCAGAAGGCTGCCTTCCCAGGGGCACCCAGCACAAAGGACTTAAGGGCTGAACCCCTCTGGTCATTTGACAGAAATGCTAGCTGTGTGCCTCTGTTTCCTCTAATATGGGGCTGTTAATATTATGTACAGTAAGTGGTTCTTATGAAGGTGAAACAACTGACTATTTGTAAAGCCAAAGTAAATGCCTGTATGTGCTTGTTAAATAAATAAAGAGTGCCAGGAAGAAAAGAATAAGTCCTTTTAGAAAGCGGATATAAAAATCTATATCTAGAAACAGATAAATCTATATATAACAGCTTAAGTTTCAAAATGCTTGCTCTGTTTTAATCTCCTATTTCCTAGGTATGGTTTTGGAAGGAAAGAGTTTCTCATTTCCCCTCTGCTTTTCTGTCTAAGTGAATTGAGCCATTAAATGTGTACCAATAAGTACAAAATATTAAAAGAAAGTTAATGGTGCCTCTTGTCCCAGGGAGTGCTAAGTCCAGGAAAGGAGCTGCCTGGGCCTATTCATCCTCCGGAAGCCTCCTCCTTTTCTGCGTGTTCTTGGACGTGTCTCCCCTCTGGCCTGAAGCCTATAGCTTACTTTGCTCTGCCCACTGCCACTGCATTTTTTGTGGTCTTTCAAAAGTTTCAGAGTTTAAACATCCCAATTACAATTTCAATGATATAAATCCATTTTGTTATTTTCTCACTTAATTGATGCAGATGGGGGTGGGGTAAGGGGTTGTTTATACAGCCTCTCCTGATTAAATTACACTGGGAATTTTGATGATGTCCTAGAATTTTTAAGCCAAATGTCAGCCTAGTTGGCATTCCAAGTTCAGGTGATTGCAGCGATGGAAAGCTCCTCTCTTTTCCTCCTCCTTAATGCCTTGAGCAGTCAGGTGTCGAAAACATTAAACTTGCAGCTACCTTTCTGTGCTGGGTTTTAAGACAGAAGAAACATATGAAATACATTTAAATAAAAATAGTATATGTTATGTGTAGTTGAACTATATCTTAAATACTACCCTGCAGGGTTGAAAAGTGGGAGATGATCACTTGCTCAGTCATCTACCCACAGAGCATACCTGCCCCAAGTGACTTCCATCTTTTTGTTAAAGCGATAACAGGGGAGCATGGGAGGAGGGAGAACATGGAAACAGAGTAATAGAAATTCGCTCAACTCTGGTTTCCCGGTGCATTTTGTCTCGCCCAGGCAAATCGGAGGTGGAAGAATGGTCAGACATGTACACTGTGACTAGTCAGCTGATGCTGAAGGTGCAGAAGGAGGATGATGGCGTGCCCGTGATCTGTCAGGTGGAGCACCCTGCAGTCACCGGAAACTTGCAGACCCAGCGGTATCTGGAAGTACAGTGTGAGTACCTGTCTTGGGCCATTCTGACTGCTGTAACAAAATATCACAGGCTGAGTAGCTGAGTAGCTTATAAACAACAGAAATGTATTTCTCACAGTCCTGGAAGCTGGAAGTCTGAGGTCAAGGCACCTATATGGTCATGTTCTAATGAAAGCCCTCTTCCTGGCTCACAGCTGGCCCCTTCTCACTGTGTCCTCACATGATAAAGAGCTAAAGATCTCTCTGGGACCACTTTGTTAAGGGCACTAATCTTACAAGGGCTCCACCCTCATGACTTAAAGAAGCACCTCCCACAGTCCCCACCTGCTAATATATCAAACAGTGCACTGGGATTTAAACATGAATTCTAGGGGGACACAAATATGCAAACTATAGCAGTACCCAAGGATTCGATTCTGAGGGCACAGAGTAGCAGTTGCTTACGACATTTCAGAAGCCATTCATTGAATACATATTTTTTAGATAATATAGATAGAATTTTTATTTTGTTGTCTTGGTAGAAAAATAAGCAAAGAGTTATTTTACTGAAACACTGCCATATTACTGAGTGCTGGTGAGAATTTTGAAAATACTAGATTTAACCTGAATATAAAACTTTAAAATGATTCTAATCTGCTGTACCACATGACTTAATTAAATTTTGTGAATATTGACTGTAATAATTTCTGTGTCAACTTCAAAATCTAGGGCAGTGTCCCCCTTTATTAACCCATCATAAGTACTGAGTATTTTTATAGAAGAGATTTTATTTCCATTCTATGTCAGCATTTTTTTTAAAGATTTTATTTATTTATTTTTAGAGAGGGAAGGGAGAGGGAGAGAGAGAGAAACATCAATGTGCGGTTGCTGAGGGACATGGCCTGCAACCTAGGCATGTGCCCTGACTGGGAATTGAACCTGCGATGCCTGGTTCGCAGCCTGAGCTCAATCCACTGAGCTACGCCAGCCAGGGCAGCATTTTGTTTTAAATTACACATTCTCTCCCATTTTTTGGCTTAAATTATACAGTGAGTTTAAAAGGAAAATTCTTTGGGATCAGCAACATAGTCTCAATGGCTTCCTCAATAAAAGCTGTGTGGTGGGGAGTGAGGTTATCTCCTCACTATACCCTGTGGACAAAAGATGTTCTCTTCATCTTCCCTTCGGGGCTCCCCTACTTGTGAAAAATATATCTCTTTTGCACAAAACCGTCTTTGCACCAAGGGTGTGTCTAAGAAGGCACTGCTCACTGTTTATCAACAGGCTTCTAGAACTTGGCCTCTCATAAGTTCCAGGGGATATCTGAGTACACACAAGAAAACGTTACACAAGTTTGGCTGGATGGCAGTGATAGAGGGTGAATTCTTCTGTTACCTCCTAGGGTTGCTGTAACAGATCACCACAAACTTGGTGACTTCAAATAGCAGATATGCATTCTCTCACAGTTCTAGGAGACAGGTCTGGGCCCAGGTGTGGGCGGGGCCAACTGCCTCACAGAGCCCCAGGAGAGGGCCTCCCTGCCTTTTCTGGCTCCTCGTGGCTCCAGAAGTTAGTTCCTCGTGTTGTGGCCATATCACTCCAGTTTCTGTCTCTGTCTTGACGTGGCCTTCTCCTTTTTGTCTTTTACAAGGACACTTGTGGTTGGATTTAGGGGCCACCCAGATCAATCCAGAATGTTCCTATTTTCAAGATCTTTAACATAGTTACATCTGCAAAGACCCCTTTTGCAATACGGCCACCAGGGATTAGGAAGCTTCCAGGGGTTAGGAAGTGTGTGTATTTTATGGGGCCCCCATTCAACCTATTCCAGTTTTTATCATGTGTTCAAATTGAACAAAACAAGAAATGAGGAAAGTTATAAAAACTTTTTTCTAAGAGACCATAATCCCATTCCAAGCTTTTCTTACTCTGTGAGCTTGGCTCAATTTAACATTACATAATGCAGGTTTTTCTTCTTAATTCATTTCATCTACTTCATTATGTAGCTTCATTATGGGCATCATGCTTATAATTTTCATATCACTAAAACTATTGTGGTGTAATGTCCCTATAATGGGAAAACATAAATGATCAGATATTATCTAAATTGGCAGATAGTAGATTTCTTTTGACTTTGTTAATATGTAATTCATTTAAGCAAACTTAATATCCATTAACTTCCCTTGTAGGGGCCCATTAGCTTTAATAATACATTAGCTCCTTTGTGAGACCTGAGTAGCTATTCACCCAGTTCCCACCCCTAAATTCTTTTAGTAGCTTCCCAGAGTATCTTCTAAGTAGGATATAACCCCACCCACCTACGAAATTACACTCACTCCCAAATGCAAAATATTTCAAGCACTATACCTCCTACCCTTTGGAAGACTTGATTATGATATTTATAAGCTGTGTCTTCTGTATTCTGTAGATTCAAGTGACATTTGTCCCTTAAGAAAAGGAATAGAGCACCCCATCTGAATCCATTGAACTTCAGTCTCACAAAGCACTGGTAGCCCTTCACTGTAGGAAAGTGACTCTAATGCCCTCCAGAAACGCAGACACGCCCATGGCCATTTTTAACTCTAACACGGCATCTTCTCTCTGGGAGGCTGCTCTTACATCCGGCGTAAGCCAAGCAAACATTTTATCCTCGATACCCTATATTTTGGAATGTATATAAAAAAAGTCTTTAAGAATCACAAAGCATTTTATTAATCTGAACGGAATTTAGAGTCTGGTTTAGCGTCCTAAATGAAACCCTCCATGCTCAAGAATGTCACATGATGGTTCACTACCCCCCAATCCTAGAGCAGTACGGAGACCTTTGCTGAGTCAGCCGGGAAGTCCTTAAGTAGCTTCTTCAAACACAACTGAAATTCTCTCCATTATTACCTACCAGCTGTACTCTTCTGGAACACCAACAGCTATACATAACAAAAAGCCTTATGCCTAAGGCCCTCAGTCATTGAGCAACAAAGCTTCATCGGTTATTGGCCAGTGGTGGTGGTTCAACTCCGCTCTCCCCATAAGAGTCCTCTCTCCACAGACAAGCCATGCCATGTCTTAATGGCCATGAGCAAGGAAGAGATACTTTAATGTATGAGATTCAGTAGCCAGTCTGCATGGATGTTGAATTACTTTGGATACCCTGTGAGGAGTAACATTAGACCATTACTTATTAATTGGCTCAAGCCCTTGGAGCCAGCGATTCTTAACCTTTTGGGGATCACTGACCCCTTTAAAAATCCTTGGATAGCTATAGACGTGGAAAAAATTAACAAGATCACATTCGCAATTTTGCTCACAAAATTGCTTTCGGGTGTTTTGACCCTAAAGAGTTTTCTCAACTTCAGTTATTTGAGGCCCACTTTCACACATTTTACCATATCAACAGGTTATCTATATTCTTATCCTATTTCGAATTTGTCTTTTCTTAATAAAAGTATGTATGTGTGTGTGTTTATATACGTATGTATTTATAGGGAAAGGGAAGGAGAAAGAGGGAGAGAAACATAATGTGTGGTTGCCTCTCACATACCCCATACTGAGGACCTGGCCCCCAACTCAGGCATGTGCCCTGACTGAGAATCAAACCGGCAACCCTTTGGTCCACTGAGCCACATCAGCCAGAGCTTAGAATTTATCTTTAGGCCACTTTATTGCTTCAGCCTACCCAAAACCTGTGTAAAAAAAAAATCTATAAAATTGTGAGTTTTATTTGCTATGTCTGTCTGATAAAATTAGTTAAATTCAATAAATGCACAACAAAATAAATATACAACTCTTAAGTTTTAGATGTTTTTTTATTTTTGCCACCTAAAAAGATTTCTTGTATTACCAGTGATAAATACTAATTTACCACCAGGAGGTACTGGGCTCACCCGTGAACCTCAGATGAGAACCGCTCTGCCCGGGGAGGAGAAGGGCGCCGTGGGGGCAAACGGAGCCCGGCAGGAATGGCATTAGGTGTGCTTGCTTGGCTCGGCCTGGCCCGTTTTGCCACATGACGGCATATGGAAACCTCTTTTATCTCATCTAAGAGGATGTGAACAGGGTTAAATAGCACGTAGTGGATTTGAATTCCACATAAATCATGTCCTCTGAAAAATACCATTTTTTAAAAAGGAAATGAAATAATGAAAATCTGCGTTGCATGCCATTAAGTATCTTACTTTAAATGTGACAGGAAAAGGAGGGGAGACAAAATGAGTATAGTACTAACATACTGCATAGAAGACAAGGCTCAGACTCCAACTTGGAATTGCTTTTGTCTTGTGGATTTAAGTCCTAATTAATTGAACATAGAATTGTGCAGTGTTTTTTGTTAGGAACCTTATTTGTGGTACCAGGAGAAATTGTGCCCAATTATGTGAAAAATCAGCCAGATGTGTATGCTGTCATACTTTTAATAATTCTTGAATTTTTGGTGAGTACAGATATTAATTGTGTGGTATGCATTGAAGTGATTAACATCAATGTAATTTATCATCTGGAGATTTCTGAACATAAATAAATGAGCTGTTTTGTTCAGCAAGGTGTTGACCCCTTCAGAATTAGTGAATTAAAGTCTCCCCTCCCCCCTTTTTATTATAAATATGAAAGGCACCACAGTCAGCCAAGTGTTCAGTTATTTGATTTTCTGGGGCATTAGCTGCTCTTGTTTGTGACACTTCCCTGTTGGGTGCTCGTTTGCAAGCTCATTAATAAGGTTTTCTCATAGGAACGTCGCTGGAAACAAAGACCATGCAGTAGGGCTCTTAGTTTTTTAGCTTTCATTCTGAGGCTCAGCAAGGATACAGCAGCAGCATGCAGTTAAATGTTTAAACCAGAAAATCATTACGCTTGCAAGCTGAAATTCAAAGCTCTCTTTCCTTAGCTGTTAGGCAGAAAACAGTTTGCTTTTGAATGTTCTGAGCTATGTGACCCTAATAAATTCTTTCTGTGCATTTTTTTCTTCGAATGTCTGGATGTATGTAGTGTTGCTCGAATTTGCAACATGGTTGATTATAGCAGAGCGTGATACATTTGTAACCCAGTTAGTAGAGCTTCAGATCTGAGGGAACATACTCTTGTCAAATAAAAGCCTGTTTAAACGAGAACAGTTCACTGTCTGTGCATTAAAAGAAAACTGTCTAAATAGCATCAAGGTGGCAACACATAGCGACATAAGCTGGAAATTGAAAGAAAAGCTGTGACCCTCAGTGTGGCATTCAGATCACTGTGCAAAGGGGGAGAAGAGCCTTCCTGTGGACTGAGGTGAATCTGAAGCTCTTACATTACTGCTGTGTGTCTTTCGCTTTCTCCCATGATAGCCAGAATTTAAAATGTTCTTGCAGAACTCCTCACGTTGCCAGGGTTTTGTGTGTGTGCGTATTTGTTAAAAACAAAAAATTAAGAGATGAGTTTTGAAAGGGAGCATGCAAACAAAGACTCTAGAAATAGGTGTTTGAATGCCTTCCCTGCTCTCTTGCTATCATCTGACAGTTAATCATGTACGTGGGCATCATTTTCAAAATGAGTTTTATTGACTCATGAAGTCAGGTATTTTGTAAATCCATATTCTCGTTCATCCAAGGTCCAGAGAAGGCTTTCATTCCCTCGACTGGGGGAAAATTGGGCATTGAGGAGATGATCAAAACTTATTCTTCATCTGTGCCAAAGTAAATGTTTCTCTGGTATTGACAGTGCCCTGTGGTGAAGGAGAAAAAAAAAAACTGGAAATTAGAAACCTTTCCTTTTGGAGTGGAGGGTGAGATGTAGTTTCCAGGAGCAGCTCCTTATACTTTATCTGCTTCCCTATCAATTCTGTTCTTAGGATGCATTCTTAGGCTGGCATTTTCAGGGTTGGCTCTTTCTCTCTGATCTTTGGTCTCATTCTCTTTTTTAAACAGAATATACTCTCTCTTTTATTTTTTTAAAGCCATGAATTGAGTTTCAGGGACATTATTTCAGTACTTATTATTCCTCACGAGAAACAAAGGCATGGAGCCCCGATTCAAACTAATGTATTAACTGGTAACTTTTTGTATTAATACATAATAGTAGTGGCAGGTCTGGGTTCCTAATATCACCTGCATAGATTGTCATTGATGCATTCGGTAGTGCCAGAGTGGGTAAGAGGCTGAGTAACCAATATACAAAATACAAAGAGTAAATGTTTGGCCAAATACATTGTGAGCAAGACTTGGATGACCATTAAGGAAGAGAGCCTTTGCCTCATTCCTGCCTTCTGAAGACACGCCCTGGAGGAAGAGGCCTCTTACTTTAGCTGGTTTCCTGTGCCTCATTGTCTGGCCTAGAATATCTGCGAAAGATGTCTCTCTGTGGCCGTGGACATCGAATATTTACCTACCGAAACTAGTCTAATGTGCACTCTTTCTTCACTTCATGGTTTGTTGGGGGGTTTTCTGCTAATAATAAAACACTAATAATAAAATTAAAAATAGGTTACACAGAAGTCTCATTAAACATAAACATAAAGTGTTTAGTTGAAGTATTTATGTGCTAAACACATTTCATGTTGTTTAAAAAGTCTTCCGTACTATTTTTATTCTGTAGGTATGCTAACATATATCTTTTTTCTTTTGTTACTGATTTTTGTTGTCGGTTCAGGTACAGTTGTCTCCATTTCCCCCCAAGGCTGCCCCCCAACCCCAGGCATCCTCACCCCTCTCCCTCCATCCTACCCCTCTTGGTGTTGTCCATGTGTCCTTTGTAAGTGCTCCTCAAAACCCCTCCCCCTCTCCCCACCTTCCCCCCCTTTATCCTCTCCCATCTCCCCTTATGGTTTTTAACTCAAGGTCAGATTTTCGTTATGTGAAAGGTCAAATGACAGTGAAGCTGGCATCTAAAAATCTAAAGAGAGTGGTCACAGAACGTGCTTTATGATTTCCCTTAAGACGCCAATGTGAGATGCACCAGAGATGCTAAATAAATGCAGTGATACCAGTGCCTCGGTAGCCTACAAAACCGGAACCAAAACCGAAGTCAGTACACTCCCAGGAAAATGAAACTTCAGCACAACTGATCACAAATAGCCAACTAGGCATTCCTAAGTGAAGTAGCTTCTTAAGCTCTAACCAATCAAATAATATTCTTGCTTTGCTTCTGTATCTTCTCTTGAAAAACCTTTCCTCTAGCTTCTGTCAGTAGAGCACCTTGAGTTGGATGCTGCCCTGTTCAAATTGATGTATGCTTAATAAACTCTTAAAAATTGTAATGTGCCTAGTTTATCTTTTAACGGGACTAAGATGGATTCATGGTCTGTTTTTTGTTTTGTTTTGTTTTAGCAACATAGCTAGGAATAGAAATCTGTGCCCTAATATTTCGCTACTTTCTCATTCATTTATTCACTTGGCAGTATATATTGAATGCCTTCTGCGTACAAAAAAAACAAAAAATTTTCTTTTTACAGAGCTAACATTCTTAGGCAAGAAATCTTGCTATAAGGATTTTCTTTCCCAGAGTTCACTTCAAATTTTGAAGATTCCTCCAAGACATGGAGAGTCTTCTGTGAGTGTGCACCCCATTTTAAAAGCACCGGGAACATACATATCAGGTCTTAACTATTTCAAGAGTAACTTTCTGCCCAACGTCACAGAATACAATTGATTATGTTGGGTAAACAGTATCAATACAATTGATTATGTTGGGTAATTTCAGTATCTACAAAACTACTTGCAAGTTGCAACAAGAGGAACTTGCTTGCATTCTACTGTGGTAATGTAGCACATGCTCTGGTTCCATGTCAGATCCACCAGGTTTGACCCTCCCACTCAAAATAGCTCAGTCCTCCACAAGCAGTGCAGTTGAAATGCTCCAATCCAGACAACAGATATGACAGCAGGAGGTCCTTCACCTTGCAAACAAACAAGCAGCAGTGAAAATCATTCATGAATGTATTATGACAACAGAAAGCAAACTCCTCTGAGAGCTTGGTGTGGCACTGTTCTCTAATGGGTACCAGTCACCTCGTGGCACTAGACAGTGGCCTCCTTCAGTGCAGAGATGTCTTCTACCGACGGTCTTGGCAGCCATTGCTAGGGGTTGATTCTTGCTTTGAGCACAAGTAGTCCCTAATGCTCACCAAATCTCACGTTAATGTTTGCATTGTCTCACTACTCTGAACTGCAGTTACCCCCCATGACTGGCAAAGACTCTTCAGTCAGTGCTCCCTGTCCCAGCCATACCGATACAGCTGCACCCTTGAGCTCTTCACAAACTGCCCTCGTTCTCTTTGCTGGGCCCTGGACAGTTAGCCTGCTGCCTGACAGGCATCCAACCCCACTTTAACTGGCGTTCCAGAATATTGGGTAGAGCCTCAGTAGGGACGTGAGGAGCCTGAGTCCCAAACACAGTAGCAGGAGCACATGTGTGTTCACGCCCTCAGGCCTGGTTCACTCAGCACATCGGAGAACATGCGGTGCCCACATTCCTGATTTAGAAATCTTAGGAAGAGAGCAAAGTGTCAGGAGGCCCTGGGAGAATAGGTCAGCTGGGATAGGGGGGAGGTTCCCACTTGCCTCAGCTCTGCTCCTCTCTGGCAGCACATGAGAATGATGACATGCCGGGAAAGGGAAACTGCAGAGTACCTTTTCTTAAATAAAAAATTGTCAAGACCTGATACGTTAGTGTTGTGATCTAGAGAGAAGGAGGCAATGACTTTCCATTTACATTGGAGAGTGAAATACAGGTTGCAGTCTCGAGTTTCATCTTCTGAAAAGATCATAGAATGTGGTGCAAGGTCAGACTGGCATGAAATCAATTGTAATCTGCCAGCAAGCCATTCTACCCTCTTTAAGAGTTTCCATATATATATATATATTCCCTTTATAGAGAGAGTAAAGTACATTTAAAGAAGGTCTTATCGAATCAGAATATCTTTCTAGCATTATGTTTTTAATTGGCTGCTGCTGTAGCGTGAACTGAAGCTTCCTGGTATTTAACCCTCTGTGCTTTGACTGATGAACGGATTTCAACTGCTGTGGCAGTCTTGCTAAATGTCTTTTATGGGGTTTTGAAAAAATTACAGTGTATTATGCAAACCTCAGATTCCTTGACCTAATTGATTGGCTGTTGGTGATGCCATCTCTATAAACTCTGATGTTCCATAAGTGCATGGACCTAACTATTTTTCTTATTTTTATATAGCAGTTCCATTATATAATGACATTAAGCCATTCTGAGCATTACTTTTCTGGACAGTTATTGCACTTGGATGGAAAGTGTCATCTGGCTTTTAGCCTGTGCCTTACAACACCAACTGAGGCGTAAAGTGATCACCCAGAAAATGTACTGGGCCTTACCTCATTACTTAAAAATAAATCTTGGAGCCTGGTTCTGTTTCAGAAAAGATGTGGTGGGTTATAACATTTGATTTATGAACATAATTAAAATATAAATGATGAGCTCTGAGCTATTCAGCCAGCCATCTGGATTGTTTGGTATTTGACATACTGCTCATACTGTAGTCAGGATCTTTCCGCGAGATTTTAACATCCCCGAGTTCTAGAGGTGCCAGTGGAATCCCAGGGTTTCTAGTCCACCTGTTGAGAATGCTTAGATTCCTCTTTTGGTGTAAAGGACAGAGAACAGGATCTGTCAGATTTCCTTCACTCAGGGAGGGATCTGGGCATGTAGACCTTCTGTTTGGCTCCTAGGCTGGGCATGAAGACAGCTCGGCTGCCGCTTGGTCAGACAATACGCCTGTGAATACTGGACACGTCAACAGAGGAAGACACTTTTTCTGTGCACAGGCGAGATTGATACATTTTCACTTAGCTATTAAGGTAACTGGCAGCAGTACCCATAAGTAGATGGTAGATGTTTCTTCAGAAGCCTAAAGTGTAAATTAGGAAAATCACTTATCAAAAATAAAGGTGCATTTTCCATGGATTAGAATATGATTTTGTAAAGATAAATTCCAGGTATTACAAACTTGTAGCTCATTCTTCCTGATTTGTGTGAGTAATTCACAACTGGTAAACAGCCATTAGTAACATTAAAAAAAAAAAAACGCTTAGCTAAAACAAACTCAATTGTACTGAAAAGGCATAGTGAGGTAGACTTTTCAACACTCTCTTCATTATTAATGGAAGCTGCACATATAAAACCCTTAGTACACTATGCTGAAAAACATGCCCTGTTCGCTTGTAAATAGCACAAGGGGAAAAAAATGAAAAGCCTTCCACACAGGCCAGCAAGTGTTCTGCTTCTCCTTAATTAACGGGCTGAAGTCAGCAGTGCATGGAAAATGGAGTCCTTCCATGAATCAGATTAACCTTTAAGCAAACGTTACCTTTTAGCCCAAATTTTGAACTTTAAAGGTAGCCTCACCCAGAGTGGTTCATGGGTAAGAATGACAGCGGTCCTCTAACCAGGAACTCTATAACTGAGAATGAACTATAAGGGAGCAGGTCTGTTATTGTCTGTGTTTTTTTGTTTGTTTCTATAGTGTGTTTGTTTCTAATAAATTTCACCAACTAGCTCTCTATGTGTGTGTACGTTATACCACCAAAAATACTAGACCCACAGTCACCCCATGGTTGTATTTGAGCCCAACATGCAGCCCATAGCTCCCAAAGGAGAGTGCGCAGGAGCTCTGGCTTCCACCCAGCAGTCAGTCCTCATTCGAAGTCATCCTGTTCATCCTGTATTTCTGTCTTTCTTTAATGACTACTCTCCCAACCCAGTTATCAGCACTGGGAAACCTCTGCGCCATTTTGCTCTTAAACATTTCTTTAGCCAGCAAGTCTAAGAATAGAATCATGTTACTTGCAAGGGTCATCTGGAGCTTCAGGCCTGTTGACTTATCTTCTCTGGCAAGTTACTTAGCTTCTCAGGAAGCGTTACCAACTCACTGTGTGCAGTGCACAGGGTATACAAGAAGGCTCTCTTGAAAGGTTGTGAATACCGCGTGATTTTCAGAGACAAAGAGAAAGATCTCTGACAGGAAGGAAGACTTGGAAAACGCGTCTAGAAAGCAGCCATCCCTAGAGAAGACTTCTTGTGCAGGGTCCAGGTTGAGATGGGTTGAGCCCTGCCGTAAGTCTCTCTTCTCCCTTATTCCATAGGATGAATGTTAATGAGCTTACCACTGCTTGTAAAAGGCCAAGGGGCTGTTGTTTAGGTGGTGTGATTGTCTGACAAAGTGCAGTTATGGAAATTGTTTTGACCTTTCAGCCAGCAGATGTCTTGCCCTCTCACATTTATTACTCTTGGGTACATTTTCAAAAATATACATTTACAGAGTCACAGAATTAAATGAGAGACTGATTTAGGGATTAATAGCTCATTAGTACAGAATAGAAAAAAATAAAACCTCCGTTTCATCTAGGTTTTATTTGTAAATGTATTTGTATGTGTATTTAATTCTAACCTCTCCCATTTCCTTCCCTACTTCCTGCACCTCACGCGCTCAATTCTCATACCTATACCCCCACAAACTCACAAATAGTTTTTAAGTAGCTAGTGGCAATTAGAATAATTAGATCACATATGTAAGTAGTTCCCTGCAGTAGAAAGCTACATTGGTTTTAATAATGGATTGCTACTGGAAAATGCGGTTTTGAATCAGAAATTTCTCCCAACATAGAGCCCATTTCATAGGGCTCTTTCTCATTCTCAGCACCAGTGTTCTCACCCCCAAAACTGGGGTTATTTCACCACCAATTACAGTTCCCAAAATAGTGGGCTCTCAGTACACTGTCGGTGTCCTTCCTTCTTATTTATGCGTTTATATTGAGAAGTCAGAGGTTAAGTAGGGACCACCAAAATCTCCCATTTCTTTACTTGTTAAGCCATTTGGGTCGAGTGCAGAAGTTTTGCCTTTCCCATTTGAAAACAAGAACATAGAAGAGGCAAACTTATTAATATGCGGTGTCATAACATATTGTCACATAGTAATATATGATATATGATAAAATGTATCAATTCCGAGCACCACAAATATCTGTGGCTTCACCTCAGCATGAAAGCAAATGAGTTTCTTTTAGCTTGAGTGAGTTTGGAGATAAACTTCAATGTAACAAAATGTATTTCACAGGAAATGTTTGATGTGGCGCAGTTGGCTTATGAATCTCTTATCTATTCACAGTTCACTCCTTAGAGTTATTAGTCAATTTAATTTGAGCAAATGCCAGGATTACTAACTAATTAGAGGGATGTTACTGAAGGCAAAGGGACGGAGGAGAGTGAGTGCTGGTACTGTGGGGTTTGCGGCAGCTCACAGGTCTGATTTTGCCTGATGACGTTATTTGCTGAACATTCCCTGTGCTCTTGTCATGCAGATAAGCCTCAAGTGCACATTCAGATGACTTACCCTCTACAAGGTCTAACCCGGGAAGGGGACGCACTGGAGTTAACATGTGAAGCCATCGGGAAGCCCCAGTAAGTTCTGAAGGCCAAGGCCGGCAGAGGGTCACGTGCAGTGCATATCACGACACAGAGGGGTGCGTTCACAACTCACTGGCCTGTCACCTGTCTCCTGCTGTAAAGAATGGAATTGTTTTAGGGAATAAAAGGATACTCAATGGAATAAGTATCTATGGTTCTTGTGACAATCGGGAGAAAAATGAAATGCCAGCTCAGACTGAAACATCAGCTAATTCTATTTTGTTGTCAGTATGATCGTCAGAACTATTTTCTCTCACATACAAAAAATAATCCTAATAAATTTTTAGCGTGCCCACAGTCCAGTGATATATATCTGTTACCTCTGTGTTAATGACTAAGCAGCTAGATAGTTTCTAGACATAAATTAAACTGCTATGTTTAGGGCCAGCCATAGGCAAATGAATTTGCCCTACTTTCAATTTTGCTTCTCTTTCCCTCGAAGAATAGTGACTCTGCAAATATTTTTGTTAGTAAGGAATGATTCAGGAACTTCTCTCTCTCTCTGTGTGTGTGTGTGTGTGTGTGTGTATGAAGAACCAATGAAAACTCTTATGTTGTTGAAAGCATGAAGAAGCTACTTTAGTTGCCCCTGCTGAATGAAAGATGGCGAACTAGTGAAACTGTATATCACTAATACAGCAAAAGACATGTGATGGTACCACTTTAGAGATTATTTAATTTAGTTTGGGGAAGAGGAAATTTTTCTTTCATTTTTCTGGTAGAGTGAAGATTGGCATTAACAGTTTCTTAGGGGGAAAAGTCATCCATGGAATCATAAAGCGGTACAGCAGGTCAGTTTTGAGATTAGCACTCAGACATTTAGTGGTCTCCAACAAAAAACATCATTGAGCTCCCTCTGCTGTCCCTGTGGTATGATTTTTTTTTTCTCCTCAAGAGTTTTGCTAACCAGCATCATTATCAGTTTTCATGTAAGGAACCTAGAGCATCTTTAAAAAGCTTCCTTTTCCCCACCACAGCTAAGGAGCGACCGGTGACAAGAGACAGGAGAGCTGAAAAGAGCCTGGCTGCCATCGGCTCTCCCTCCTCACTTCAGCCCTCCCTCCCGGCTTTGCATTTGCCTCTCCAAGGATGAGGACTTGCTTCGCCCTGTAGTAGCCCCTTGGAGTCTGAGAGATGACCTGTAGGAAGTAGGAGGAACTCGGTCTGTTTTGCTTTTCTTCTGGTATTCCACAGTTATTTGGTTTTAAATGCTTCAAGCTCTGGCAGAGTGATCTTTTCTCTTGAGCACTGCGAAAGACTCAGATCTTTCTTTTTGAAAACTGTTTGAATTATGCCCTAGTTAGCACCTTACCTTACCTCCCGAACAATCCAGAGAAGAAAAAAATTCTCACGGGCCTCTTGCTACTTGTAATATCTATATTAAACACATTTACAGTATATGGCTTACTAACATATATTTTGTTTCTCTATTTTTTTCTCCCGAAGAAGGTACTGCATTCAATTGAACGTGCCATGGGGACAGTAAATTACGTGTTTCCTTCGGGACACTTATGCCAAAGAGGATATTTGTTTGTTCCTCTCAAATAGGACTGGGTGTGTGGTTGTATGAGTAAGCCCACATAGTCTGCTGCTGTCCTTCGTAGTATATTACCTATTTATTTTCTCAAGAAATTGCATACAATAAAAATGGTAATTTAACTTGCCATTAAATGTTGTGAACATTCTCAGCACTACCCCTACTGGTTGTTTCAGCTGTCAGACAGCAGGACATTAGGTCTGATTGCCAGGCAGACCCATTTGCCACTGCCTGCGAGGAGGACATATGCAGTACTAATTTTTAAATAATTTACTGGGTCGTGATGACAAACCCATGCGTAATTAAAGAAAAATTGTGACTACACAGCCCATTTGAAAATTGGAATGCTACTTGACAAGGCTAACTTGCGTAACCATTCATCACTGAACATGGGTCTTTGGTCACGTCGCTGCACCTACAGGTAGTGTTAGGAACCCAGGGGAGGTTACCTCTGTGCTGGAGTCTGTGTTGCCCTTCCTGAGTGAAAGTTTCCAGGTGCAATCCTGTGTGTGGTGTGGCCTTGATTTCATAGGAGATTAAAGGAGCCACCTTGAAGAACAAAAGTTGTGAAGTCAGTGCATTTGAAAGATG
>PVIA01007842.1:29348-53147 GCA_004024845.1 Tonatia bakeri
GCTTCTCAGGTTGGAGGAGGGTAGGCTATGGATGAGCCTTGAGGCCGGAAGTGATCCCATCTTTCCAGAATGGGAAGAGGTGATTTTTCAGACAGCAAAGCCCAAAAGAAACTGCTGTTCAGATGTAAAAGTCCGTTTCTTTATGTGAAACTTGAAATCCATTTAAATATCACAAATGTCTTCCAAGCAAATGTCTTCGTGTGTCAGTAGCCATCAGATTAATGCATGTATCACTAGCCAGGAGTTCAGTTTCTCCCCTAATTAATGAGACGATTAACGGTGAGTGAGCTCGGTCCTGTCTGAGTTGTGTAAAGCCACACAGCAGGGTCTAGCGATAGGGCGTTGTTTGCTGATTCGCTGAAGATGAATTGGAAATAATGAGACTCCTGTTTGTGGTGTGTTGAAAATTTTTCAACACCTGGTAATTTTCAAAGAAAATTACATTTCCAACAAATTTTTGGAGTCGTCACAGTTATAATTCTGTGAACTTAAACCATCTCCAATGAGGCCTCTTTAATTGTGTCACCCTGCGTGTGATTCATTTCACACGTGGGTGAGAAGTTTGACGCAATCATCTTAGCAGGAAATAATAGTGCGACCTGTCTTTCTCCTCTTCCCTCACAGGCCTGTGATGGTGACTTGGGTGAGAGTTGATGATGAAATGCCTCAACACGCTGTACTGTCTGGGCCCAATCTGTTCATCAACAACCTGAACAAAACGGATAATGGTACCTATCGCTGTGAGGCCTCAAACACAGTGGGGAAAGCTCATTCGGATTACATGCTGTATGTATACGGTACGTGAGCCAGTCAAATACTCTTCTGTTAGACTCACTCCCAAAGTTTTCGGTCAAGGTGAAAACCAAAAACCTGGTTGTTTCCTTCAAGAACTTAAAGAAGCCTGGCCTGAGGTGGACCCAGCGACTCCAGTAGGAGGGCAGTGACTTTTCTTCTCTCCTGATCGTGGGGATTTCCCACCAGATCTCAGCCTCTGGTCATGCTGAGTAAGGAAGCTTGTCCTTAGGCACACGGTATGGAGATGATGTTAGAAATCATGACTGCAAAATTCACCCTTAGCAATTAATGGTTTTTCAGCTTACAAAGTTTATTCCGAGTGGTGTTTTCCTATGATACCTGGCTCAGCCTTTCTCCTGCTTTGATGAGCAGAATTATCCTATTTTCAGCATGAAGCTTTTACAGGAAGTGTTTCAAGCCAGTAAATACTTGGAAAAAATATATAAGATCTTGGTAGCTACATTAATGACCTATAGACACATTTTATTAAAATTTGTCTGCTTTTGTAATATTTTTTTACATGCTTGTTGAAGCATATTATAAGGAATTTCATTCTCTAATCAACAAATACTTATTGAGCATCTGCTGTGTGCCAGAAATCATAACTTCTTTCCCATCCATATAAGATACTGTAAATTTTGTGTATGGTGAATATCATGTACTCACTTAAAGAGTGTGCTGCCTCTAGTCCTGTGAGCACAAACAAGTCTCTTCTGTGCAGGTGAAGTGTCTTGGTTAGTCTGATACCAGGAAAAATAGTCACGAACTGACATGACAGGATGAGGAACAACGGGCATGAAAATTCAGTGTCTTAAAAATATATGAAAATGTGAGTGTGTTTCTTCGTGTTAGCAGTTTAACATCTACACATATAAACTACATGTCAAATATTTATTTTTACCATATTGTCTTAGAACTTGGCCACTTTTCTTTGGAAGAAAATAAGAATCACATTTTTTATGAACTAGAAGCCTGCTGTATATACTGTACCTACATGGATATTAAAATATAATCTGTAGCCTATACCTGAGGGTTTTTTTTCCTTAGCATAATGCAAAATCAAAGGATCACATCTAATCACCTCACTAGTAGACCTCTGGGGTATGTTTTCTTGGCACACTGCCCGTGTTGTCTGTGGTCTGCGCATAATAGCATTAATTTTCCCCAGGTTTAAGGAGATCAAAGTGAAGGAAACGACTTTTCCATGTAGGTGTGAGGGGATGTCCCATTTTTAGTTGACAATCCACAGAGCTACCCCCATTCCTCAGACTGTTCCTGATCTGCCGACAAGGGGTGGAGGGTAGACGCCTCCCTCTGGCTTCTGCCTCCGTCCCCCTGCTCTCCGTGCATCAGTGTTTGGACCTCATTCGAGTCCCTGCGGTTCAGGTCTACAGACTTCCGTTCAACTCTTTTTATAAACTGCAGATTTCAAAAAGCAGTGGCAAATGTCCACCAGTCTATTAAATGCTTCCTTGATTCAGAAGACTAAAATATCTACAAAAACAATGCTGTTTTACTCTATCTACTGTTCCTACACTCAAGATGAGAAGCATTTTCTGGCTTTGATCGACAGCTGTAGTTGACTGGTTTTGGACACTAGCTCATGGCTAGTGTCCATGGAGTGCCCACCTCGTCCCACACCCTAGGGTGACTGACTGCTGCACACGCATGGTCACTTCTGAACTCCACAGTAACATTATGAGGAAAGCGTTGGCATCCTCCTACTTTACAGATGATAAAATGAAGCTTAGAAAGATCACATAACTTGTCCAAGTTCACAAGGTTAACTAAGTCAGAGCCTCAATACTTTGACTCCAAAGTCCACAGTGAAATTTGTAACTTTCTTTGTAGTCCTTTTGTTCTCACTGCTTTCCAGTAGAACAGTTCCCTCTAACATAAGAATTCTTTTGGAATTAACTCACTGGGCCAGGATGCATAATTTGAAAGTCAAGGAACATAGAGACCCACATTTTAGGTGAGCGCATCAACACACACATAATCTCCCCAACCCAAGCCTTATCCTTGACTAGAGATTTGGTAGATCTGCGATATCCTCCCTCCCTCCCTAAATCTGTGCTCCTCACAAGCCTTGGAATGGCAGGCCAGAATACAACCTGAGGTGTGGCTAGTCTGTTAATAAAATATTGTAGCAATTTGAGGTGATGAATAGATTTTCTTTTCAAAGCTGATTTACTATACTACTACATTAACTTTCAAAGTACATCACGAACTAAGAGTTAACATGCCTTTACAACATTTAATTCCCTGGAAGTAACTTCTGTACCTCAAACCTAGCTGCTTCATGCTGAGCCCCAATTTGTTTTGTTCTTTTAGTTCCGTGTGTCAGGCCCAGCTCATAAGCTCCAACACTGTATTTTTTTTAAATAGTGACCTCATATTGCTCTTATTGCTGGAAATGATCTGAGCATTGAGGTTTTACCTGTTAATAGAATCTAATTCATTTAGGCCACTTGAGCCAGTTATGAAGGACAGCATTTACCCTGGTAGTGATAAAAATGATTGGAAATGTGTGATTTTCACAAAATGAAAAAAACTGGTGACCTGAAGTCTCTGGCCTCATTAGTCTGGTCCAGTCCTTATTTATAATCAGACTTCCAAATCACCTTCAGGTCCTCTTTGATTCTGTTGTGGACATCACATATTTTGTGCCAATACTTTTGTAGGTAGGTACAGAAATAGCATTATACTATATCAGGGGAAGTCTCCCAGGTAGAGATGTTCCTTTCCAGCGATAAATATTGTAATTGAACCAGCACAGAAAGACCACATTAGCTGTCCACATGCTGTACCGCAGGCACCCCTCTGGGTAGAGCTGAGGTGGATACAGGGAGGAACAGGAAGTCCTCAGTGCTTGGCTCGGGGGCCAGAGCGCCCTGCTGGTCTGCAGCTGCACCTGCCCCTGCAGCAGGGAGCAGGCGCACCCAGACGGCCTGCCGGGTCACCAAGTGCTTCCCCACCGCGGCTTCCGTGAGAAAGTGTCCAAGGAGCAAGACTGAGCATGCTGCCTGCTCTTCTTAAAAGGCAGTTTGAAATTACTAATTTAATGATTTCTACTTCCTGGAGGAGAATGAGGTTTTTTGTTCGTTTGTTTTTAACAGATTCCTTCTAGACTTGTGTGAGGCTGCTTTAAACAGTAGCTTAAAATCCATGTGCCCCCACCTTCAAAGAATAATGTCTCCTGTATAATTTGCTGTTGATTCACTATCAAATTTGCACATCTGTGTGTGCGTGAGAGAAGGATGCTGCGAGGGACGTTAAAACCTCAGATTATTGATCAATAATAGCGATCATTTCAAGCAGACCTCACAACCAAGAATCAAGAGAGTATTTTCATCAACTTTCGGGAAGTTGTACAAAACCCAAAAACGATGCAGTATATAATTAAAGTTTTGATGTATTAATTAGACAATCCGAGAGCTCACTTGGAGATAAAAGGACACCAGATGTGTCAGAGAGGAAAAAAGATGGTGTGCTTTAGATAAAATTTAAAATCAAAAGCCTTCAGTCGTCTTATGCTCTATTATAGCAGAGTGATCGCTTAGTTCAAAGTCTTGCTGATAATTTAACACATGCAGTTTGATCATTTGGGCTTAGACACTTTTTTTGTCTTTCATATTTGCCCTTCCCTTTCCCCTAAATAATTTTTGTGATGATAGAAGAATATACAGTTATCAAACGTCTGGCAGAGGACTCCCTTTGGGGTCCCTGGCTTTGAGGGTCGAGTCTCATTCGCACTTAGCTCTCCTGTTTACAAGGTGGAAAATGCTCTTTCAGTTTTGTCATTGTCGTCCACTTAGGTCAAGCTTCTAACATGAGCAAAGGCAACTAGCTTATTAATATTGATAAGTTGTCAGATTTTATTGACTTTTGAAAAGTAAAGTCTCCCATGCCTGGAACTTAATACTTAGTGATGACATTCTCTCTTCTTTGTATGGAAGTGTTCAGGGTATAGAAGTAGTGTCACTTCCTGCTGGGGTGTATGGATGCAGCACAGAGAAGTGAACGGTTATGAGAACCCACTCATCCTCGGCCGGCAGGAGCCCTTTAGATAGAGCGGCACCATCTATCTCTTCCTTCCTCCCGTTTGTAAACGTGTGACACGAAATGACGACCATCGCACCCCCTTGAGTGCTGCGTTGGTTTAACCCCGCCTTTGAGACTGGATTGGGGTGGGGTGTGTCACGTGTTGAATTTCTCCTCCCTTCTCTACTTCACCTTTTCTCATCCCTAGTTCACATCATTAATACAAATCTCTCTTCTTCTTTTCTTAGCTCTTCCAATTAAGGTTTGGGGATGTAATTAGAAGACATAAATCTTTGGGGGAAAACTTTTGGTTTTAAAGGGGGAAGTCATCAAACAAACATCTCAGTGTCCTCATGCCTTTGTTTTGTCATTACTGGTCATTGTTGTGTTCAGCATTGTGGGTTTGATTTTCCTTTTTTTTTCTATCCAGATCCCCCCACAACTATCCCTCCTCCCACAACAACCACCACCACCACCACCACCACCATCATCCTTACCATCATCACAGGTATGGTACCTTCATTACCATTGAAAATGTCCTGAATGTATATTGTCTTTCTGGTTTGTATAAAAAGAAGCCTAAAGTTCCCTTCAAATCCTTGGGATTTAATTGTTCCTTTATTTTGGAACTTCAAAGACTGTGTTCTTAGGTTGAATCTTAAGGACCTCAGACAATCTTTAACATTCAAGCATTTAAACAGCAGATCAAATATTTTGCAGCTTACCCACAAGAGAATTCTTTTTTAAGCATCACTATTCAAAGCAAAATGCTAGGAAAAATGGCAGTCTGGCTTATGCTAAGCCGTGGTTGATGAAATGGTAAGTATTCCAGCTTTGGATCTTCTCCTTGTCTTAATTTCATCTCAATCCCTCTGAAGGAAAATGCACACCCTTCTACATGCCCATGTGGGCCATGTTCCTAAGTGCATCGTCATCCTTTCTGCCCCTCAGAGCACTTTCCACCCATGTAAACTGCCTGGTCAGAGGGAGTCACTGTCTTTCCCATGCTTGTACCCCTCGCCGTCCACAGTTAAACGTTGGAGGAGGGGACAGACAGCCACAGCTCTTGTAATCTGTGGCTTTATCTCTTTGGACTGTCTGAAACTCTTATTCAAAATGAGATTCACTGTCTCTTATTTCTGACCATCACTGACAGAGGAGGTATGCCATCCATCCACTTCCTGGACTCCAGTGGCTCTCATAGTGCTTGACGTTGCTTGCCTGGGAGCCTTGCAGTGCCCCCTGTCTGCCAAGGCAGGAAGGGTTATGACTGCTCCGTGTCAACTAGACATGCAAGATTTCCTTAGGTGAGGCCTCTGCAACCCATTGTCATCTCAGAAACGTAAAAGTAATTATTCTATGAGAAAAAAAGACACTCTTTAAAAAAGAACTTTGCTACGTCATTCTGTTTTCTGATGAGACTGCAAGATCTCTGAGCCATATGCCCAGGTATACAATCCTAACACTGGACTTTTCTTAAAAACACTGAATATTTTACTCATCATCCTTCATGTATAAATTCTCTTTACCACCCTAGATATGAAACCATCATTTAAGTTGGCTTTCTGGAGACATTTTTAATTTTCACAGGAGTCAGTGAGATAGATATGATGGAAATTCAAAGTACTCAGTGAAAGAAAAGGCCTCGTCAGTTTATGAAATATAACAATAGATTGTCTAAACATAGTTTTCTTCAGCTTTCTAACCATGCAGTGAAACACAGAGAACTTTAAGCCACTAGTGAGGACTTTTTTGAATGTTGTTTATAAAAACATCAGTGCCTTAATTTAAAATCATCTGAAAATCTGCCCTGACCAGTGTAGCTCAGTTGGTTGGGCATGCCCCCACAGCAAAAGGTTGTTGGTTCTATTCCCAGCCAGGGCACATGTCTAGGTTGTGCATTTGGTCCCCAATCCAGGGGCATACGAGAGGCGACTGGTTGATGTTTCTCTCCCTCTCTTTCTATCTCCCTTCCTCTTTCTCTAAAACAAATAAATACATACATTTAAAAATTTTTAATCTTCTGAAAATCCATCTCTTTGTTTTTGTGTCTCACTCTAAACTCAGCTCTATCGAAGCTGCTTCTTACACTCTTGTCTTAACCACAAGAGGATTCTTGTCTGTGTGTATTTCTGTTTTAGCTTTTTTAAATTTCCTCTGCTTCTTAAGTAAACTTAGTTTGTTGATATAGTGAATAGATTCTTCCCACTCTCTGGATCATTGATTACGTGCAGTAAAGACGTCCCTTTCTAACTCTGATTTCCAGAGCAACCACGCTATCAACTTTCCATCCTATGGATTAGGTTATTTACCTTTTATGATGTCTTACCTCTTGTCCAGGTTGTACACAAGATTGGGCTTGAGCCCATTATCAGGTTTTCGTAAAGTCTCCTGTGAGCTGCCCTTTGGGTGTCAGTAGATTACACAGCCCTGTGCTCCGCTGTCCTGCACGTGATCCCTTTGAAAGTGCCTGCAGTTGTCTGTTGTCGTTGCAGATGCTGCCCAGGTGTGCGCCAGCCTTCGTTAGCTCTCGCTGGAGGAGGACCTGTGTATGTCCAGCCAGGTTTACAGTTTAAGGCCATGGGGGCCTTACTCATACTGTACCAACACCACAGTTCTCTTTAACATGGAACACTTCTCATTTGTGGCCTCTCGCTAGTTAGACTGTTTGTTGTTGTTGCTTTTAAGTCCTTTCTTAACACTCCCTGTCCTTCTCCCTGCTCACAACCCATCTCAGCAACCCGGCAGAGGTGCCCCAGTTCCCAGCTGTAATCCTCACCGCAGACTACCGATAATCTCATGTCCTCAGCCAGCTGTGAGTGAGTCATCAGTTCATGCTGCAGAGACTTTGCCTAAGAGGGAATGTTGCGATTAAACAGTGCTGTATTTCTCTGCATAGCAAGGTTCCTTTAACAGCCTTGTCCTGGCTTCTCTTTCTCTCTGCTCCTGGCCTCTCATTTCAAGGTAATGTAAGATGATCTCACAGGTGCACTCCAGCCTCCTAACGTTAACAGCTGAACCCTCTCTACACACAAAGTGCATTTGTGGTAATGAATCCCCAGATTCTCACTGGCACACCCAAGAGTAGTTAAGCTAAAATTTCCACTAAAACAACATTGTAGAATCAGTTGCCTTAATGGATGTGATCTTATAGTCTTACTGTGCCTTAACAGACAGTCTTATATATATTTATCTTGGCCAGAAAGTGCACCTGTGGAATTTAACATTTGTTCCTTTCTTCAAACAGATTCAAGGTTATGGAGTTGCATGATTCTGTATCCCATTTTAAAGGTCCAGGCTATCCCCTAGATTTAGATTAGTTCCTAAAAATTTTTCCAAACTAAAGCTTGACAAATGGATAGCTAAATTAATTTCCACTCTTCTTCTCTCTTGCACTGTTTGGTATATTACCACCACCATTAGCCTTAAGAGCTTCAACAGCTAAATCCAATGACAGTAACATAAAGCCTGAGCTTTAAAAAAAAGAGGCAGCAGCCCACAATCACCTATTTCTTTTCTCCCAGTCACATGCAGTAACTGAAACCCATTCCCCAGGTCAGAGTTTCATTACAAGAAAATGTACAAGTGCAATAGAAAAATATTTTTAAACTCAAAAGGTCATAGTTGATTTCTGATTTCTCTGAAAGGAAGTATTCCATTGTTATATTTTATCTGCTAGAACCAGGGTAATGGAATTGTTCCCCTTGTTAGGGAGGCAGATTGTCACTGAGTTCCCAGTCGTCACTCACCTCCCTCAGAACAGGGTGAAGCTTCATCTCGGAGACCCTGGAAAGAGGAGGATTGTAAACCCAGTCTGGCTTGAGGTTGCCCACTCAGAATCACAGACTCGATGGGTGGAAGGAGCAGGGCGTCTTTGTCTTCCTCCGTCCTGTGTGGAGTGGGTCTCCTGCATGTGAAGGGTAGCTTCATCTGTAGAAGAATTTCTGCAGGCTCCAGAGTACTAAAAGGAATATTCAGTGTCACTTGCCATGTCAGCATTGTTATGGCTTTATAAGCGTAAAAGGCCATCCGTATCATTAGGATCTCCATCCAAATTTTAAAAAACAAACAAAAAAACACCCGGGGGATAGAATTGGGAGCCATCAGAGCCTTAATGCGATTTGCTATTAGATCTTCTGTGTCTTGTTATCTTTCATGTACATTGATATCCTGACCATATATTTTTGTTTCAACTGTTGCTCTTGGAAGGCCCCTGTTCCCCCTTTTTTTAAAGTCATGTCAAGTTGCCCCTGTGATTACATTCATGAAGACATGTGCTATAACATGGAAGAGCAAACTGCATGATTTAAATTGTCCTAGAGCCCTCTGTTAAAATACAGAGAAAGCCAGCCATTACTGGGGTGAGAATATTTCATGAAGATTCCTCTCAGAGACCAGAATCAAAGGAAAACCTACTGCCATGGAGGAAAGAACAGCACGTTTTGTTCTGAACTTTCTTTGAAGTCGGTTGACTTTGTGTGTGAGGTGTACATAGAATTACCTGTCTCTGTGTTTGTTGGTAGCTTTCGCCCTGTCTGCCACTTTGATCAAACTTTTCCTTTAATCGTCTTAGGAAAACATGTTGTGCTTCCTTCCCTAGTTAATGTGGACATTGTGTTGTTTCCATCTGGTTGCACCTGAGTTGGGTGCTTGCTGAGGAGTAGCGCGGAAGACACTTAGGACTCAGTCCACACCCTTAGCGGCGTGCATCCAGGCCAGGGGGAGTTCAGCCTGCAGGTCACACTGCATGTGCGACTGCCATAAATTAAAAGTTAAAACAACCTTAGAATAAGAAATGAATAGCTATAGGGCCAAAATCAGAAACACACTTAAAAATCCTGTCACAAGAATGAAGTAGGTCCTTTCTAAAGTACCCTTTTTAAAGTACATATCCAATTAAGTATTTGTTTGTTTGTTTCTTGAAAAAGAAAATGGTAAAGTTTTTCATATTGGTATCTAAGAACTCAAAACCCAGTTTACCTTGGAGACAGTGAGTCCCTCCCTCAGGTCCACATTATTATTTTGGCTGTAATGGTCTATTATCATAAGCTTTTTGTGTGTAATATAGATCAGATCACATAAATAAAGAAAATGAGTGCAGCCCTTGTCCTTCAGTAGTATTTGTAGAATATGCCAAACATGGCACATGTTTTCAGGTTCTTAAATACGAAAGAAAGAAGTGCACCTGAGATTAAGACTGACTGTCAGCATGGCCATCGGTAACACAGCAGAAAGCTTTCCCCCACATAGAGCTATTTTGCTCTCCAGGGTCTTGGCTACTGACTCTTACTCTGTGCAGTTGATATTTGCATGGTGAGAGGGGTTTATGCTTGTCTCCTTTTAGGGATGCATTCAACGAATATCAAGCACCCATAGTATATATAGCACTGTGCTAGTGCCTCTGGAGCTAGAAAATTTCTTTAACCCCTTAAAATATGGTTGAGGGAAGACTAGGTTATATACGTTGGAACTCAGTATCAGGAGATGAGGCTGATCAGTTCAGGCTGATTCAGTGGCATGGGCAGAAGCCCAAGGAGAGCATCAGAGGGGAAGTAGAATTTGGTTTGTGCCACCAAAGAATGGAAAAATGTGACTAACAAAAGGATGGCATGGGCACCTCCCTTGCCTTTCAGGACCTCAGGGATGAGCATCCACTCTCTATAATTATCCCAATGAGTTCCTGAGTCTCCTTTCCCAAAGCGGTGGTTCTCACCCAAGGGCAAGTATGACATACCACACCCTCTAGTGCCCCCTCACCCTCACCCCAGGGTGGTCTGGGAGTGTCTGGAGACATTTTTGGTTGTTACACCTGGGACCACTGGGGATACTAATGGCATCTAATGGATAGAGGCCAGGGATGCTGCCAAACATCCTGTAATGCACAGGACAGACTCCACCAGAAAGAAGTATCTGGCCCCAATGGCTGAGATTGAAAAATCCCTTCCTAAGGGGAACCAGACTTGAGTCATCCAGGGACCTTGGTGGCAGTCTCATTCTGGGAAGTGAGAAGTCAGAAAGAAAGAGCATGACTGGCAAGCGGCAGGCGGAGGGGTGGCGGGATAAGAAAAGAAAGCATGGCATTTTGGACATTGAGCCTGAAGGCCTAACTTAACTTCGACGTGTGTGAGTTTTGTGTGTCTGTGTTCCAGGCATATAGTAACCATCGGTTTCTAGAAAAGACTCATCTTTCATCCTAAGATGTTGACTAAAGTGCCTTTTCTCTAGAATTGGCATCTACTCCAATCTACTCCATTAAGACGGTTGTTCATTCACTGTATTGAACACTTACTGAGTGTTACTGATATGCCAGTATGCCTGATGACAAGAATATTATTAGGACACTAGTAAGTATGCATGAGCAGCCTTTTAAATAATAAGCCACTTTTCAGGTTCTGCCCCCAAAATACATGACCGTTTTTTTTCAAAGTGTCTTAAGTGCATGCATTTTTATTTTGCTGATGATTATAAACCTGTTTCAAATAGCATTGTAGCCAACCAGGTTTTGATATACGAGGGAATAGAAGAAATTAACATACTATAATGATGAAGCTCATCTGATTCTGCATTTTTTTACAAAAAGGAATGAGAGATGGAAAGTGAGTGAGATTTTTTCTAATGCTTCTATCATAATTCCCACACTTTTCTGCTGCTTGTTTGAAAATAATTCACGAGATAAAGACCTGACATTCTTCCATACCAAAGATTTATCAACAGTGCAAAACAAAATATCATAAACACGGGTTTTCCAGGATTAGAAAGTGGTAGTTGGAGCTATCTTGGTAGTGGGAAATAAGGACTTGGCAAGAAGGACCCAACCTCCAGTGTCTAGCACAGGATGAGTATTCACGGCTGCAGCCTCTTCCCTCCCCCACTGCCACACTCCTTGCCGCATCCTCTTCTCTCCCTCGGCCTCCCTGTGCCTTGCCCCTGTCTTCCACCAGCATTCATACCAACATGACACGGGAATTGTTTTCCTTATTAAATGAAACCACTGTACAGATTCCTATTGTTTTCAGAACATCTGCTTTCCAGATGAAAAGATCTCAGGAGCACAGCAGCACTAGTGAACAATTCTGAAGAAGCTTTTAACAAAACTTCAAATTGCGTAACCAAAAAGATCCTGCTGTCCTGCAGCATACAGTGTCTTCGCTCAAAGGCGAGAGAACATTTAAGAAGCAAGAGAACTTTATTACAGCTCTCCTGTTTGGGCCTCTTAGCTTCGGTTCTGTTCCGATCCACTTCTCCCACCCCTGAGAAATGGGAGTTTAATTAAAGCACAGCAAAGATGGAAAGGAAATTAACTGGGAAACCAGTAGAAAGTAAATTTCAAAGTTTAATTTTCCAGCACGTGTTTTTACTTACAACAGATTTCAAAGAAGTCAAAATAAATAAATAAAAGGGAAAAACTGTATTTAATATATATTGGCCCGCACAGCACAACTACGAGAATAAAATTGTCAAGGAAATTCCTTGCCTGTCCTAGTGTCTAGATTTAAAGCAGCTCCGTAACACAAACTGAAAGGGAATTCAATTAGGAAAAGCCATTGGCTCCTTATTGACTTTAGTTAAGAAAATAAATGGGGGGAAAGTATATTAAAATATGCCCGGGCTGCTTGGTATGCTTTCATTTAAGCTTATGACAATCAAAATGGGAGAATTTAAACTCTACAATTAAGCTCTGCTTTTGAGCAGATTGGGTTCTCTGGGTTACTAAACTGTGTGTTTTTTAATGCACACCCTGCTCACATACACCCCAGAATGCAGTCTTGCAGTGAATCTGCACACCGCAAAGCAGGAGCACCACAGAGCAATTGGAGAAGAAAATGCATTTCAGGTTGTGGATTTAATTTTGTTCTAGGATTTTCATTTTCATTATGGCACCCGTTGTGTTTGAGACCATGGCCTAATTTATGGATTAGTTCTAAACCCCCAGTCTGTCACACTCAACGAACAAGTCTAAGTTGGAGCGGATCCATATGAAAGGATTAGAATGTGCCACAGTGGAGTTCGCACACGACTGTTTCAACTGAATATCGCCCAGCTGGCTTTCGGGGAGTCAGTCATTGTTTCTTCTACTTAGTTAAATGGCTAGTATCTCTAATCTCACACATTGTTGGGGCTTTCTCATTTTGTAAATAATGTGAAATATTCAAGGTAGGGTCCCATATTTATTCAAGGTAGGGTCCTATAAACTGTTTGCAGGTCTGGGAGACTAAGAAATAAAGTCAGTATTTACTGAAATGCACATCTTTCAAATAGCAGTGTGGAGGGCCCACCCTTGGACACCTTGTTTGATTATACTCACAAAACAGCTAGAGACAGTAACTATTAAAAATGTACACACTAAGGGGGATAAATGATAATGGAAAAAATACAATAAAAGTGAATTTTAAAATATACATACCAAAAAAATAAAAAAGAATGTACACACTTAATGGGTCTTCAAGAACATAGTATTATCTTACGTTGACCATATAAAATAAATGTACAATAAATTTGCCCTCATTGTAACTAAAATTAATATAAAGACAATAGCTCAACAAAGTCCTTTTAATTTTTAACCCTGCACCATCATAAGTCCATCTCAACTTTCTGTAACCTACTTTCACATAGGCCTAGCTCAAAGATGGATCGTTAAAGGCAGCAACAAGGTCATTGAAAAAGCCTTTGTTAGGGCAATGAGGCACTCTCATTTTTCAGCATTTATAACTTGTGTTACACTGTGCGATGGTAAGTTGTGGAAACTTACTATCTGCATGTTGCCTGTTGCACACTTAGAATGTTGTCAGACAATGTAGTGACCCCACAAGTCGATGCGCAGGGGTGTACTCTCCGACCCTCTGATGAAGATACCCATGTAAGTCCTGCTTCACAGAGCTGCTTCACTCAGCTCCCAGCCCCGGGGGTCTGTGGTTTCTGCAGGAAGCCATAAGGCAATTTTGAAGAAGAATTTTGATTCTGTCACTGTGCTTTCCTGTGGGGAGCACAGAGTCACTTCTAAAGAATTATTTTTAAATTCTTTACTTGAAATAGCCTCTGTTCAGATAGCATGCCAGATGCTCATAGACCCAGGACTGGCATCTGCGACTCCCCGGGTACACCCTCAGTTCTGTCCTACACTCCCCTACACAGCCAGCCTGTGTCTCTGCTATAGCCTCTGCTCCATTGCTGGTCATGGTTTTGCTGTTACCAGCTGCAGTAACTGTGTTGTTTGCCTTGAATGTGTTTGCCTTTAACTGTTTTAGAATGTGTCTTTTCCTTCTCAGCATCCCTTTTTCCTCCCCTTTTGGGTGCAGTGGATGGATTTCCCTTCCCCAGAATGGGGAAGCAAGCTGCGCTGTGAACTTCCCTTTGTTTATCGTCTAGTACGCACCTGGAAGCTGATGTCTGGCTTCACTTAGTTTAATTTCAACATAAAGCCAACGTAATGGTATGATGTAGGAAGACCGTAAATCGGGGTGTCACTGGTTAATGCTAAGCTGCTGTTTTTGAGGACTCTAACCTTTAGGTTTTACTCCACCCCCTTTCTTTCTACTAATGACTTACCTGGTGAAAATAAAGCATGTTAGAAACACTACTGCAAAAATAATGAGCCAAAGTGTTTATTGCTTTTTTTTGATCTTGGAAAGCAGCCAGTGCCTAGCTACAAAATGTATTAACATGTATGTAAGTGTTTCTGTACAAATTTGCATTTGATTTTGCCCTTCAAATTGGAAGCACCTCAAACCAAAACCTGGATGTTTCCAGCAAGGAGATGTTTTCAGCTGTGTCATGAGAATCTCATAGAGATGTTTCAGCCGTACAATTTTAGGTGTTCTTTTTTATTGCTATTTTATGCATACAGACTTGACTTGTAAGTATCATGTTCTTATGTGGTGTATTTTATGCTTTTCTTTCCTTTGTTCTTCAAAAACCCAATCAAAAGTTATACTGAGCTACAAGTGGCCTGAGAGGCCACTTCTGGTTAATTCTCACTCCTTAGAAGGACTCTAAATTTTTTATGGTATAGAGTCTAAGGACAGTATGCCAACTGAAGGGGAACACTGGTGTGAATTCACGTGTCATTTGTAAATGAGAAGCACCGGGCTCATTTGACCCGGTTTAGCATTTCAATGCATTTAAACATTGCCTATGTTGGGTCCATAAGAGTTTTTTGAAATCTTCAAAACTCATGAAAATCATTACCAGCTAAATAGCTGCCTTATAAAAAAAAAGGCAGGTAACTACTTACAGTTCTAACCCCGACTCCCACCTCAGCTAGAGGTGACTCACTCCTTCCTGGCCGGAGGGGACAGTGGGAGGCCATATACTACAGAGGTGGAGAACTGGAAACTAAAAGTCTGGCCAGGCG
Source organism: Tonatia bakeri (assembly GCA_004024845.1). Classification (NCBI taxonomy): domain Eukaryota; kingdom Metazoa; phylum Chordata; class Mammalia; order Chiroptera; family Phyllostomidae; genus Tonatia; species Tonatia bakeri. Next base: position 44,539 of record PVIA01007842.1, read on the forward strand.
GGTTGATGTCGGTGCAAAGTAGGCTAGAGTAGTGGTGTTAAAATGACTCTGGAAAAAGAACGTGGTTGTGCATTTTGTTAGATATTTATCCCAGTTCCCCTCTAGCGGAAAGTAAAGAGAAAATTTATTGAGCCCCTTGAGGAGTTTCTAGGGAAGAGGAGCCAGTTAAGGCAGGCCTGGTTTTGAAACCTGGGAGAAGATGGAAAAAACTTGAACAGCATCGGAACAAGAAGTAAAAGAGACAAACCACATTTTATCCCACAGCAAGTGCATTTGGCAGTGAAAAACAAAACCACGTGCTATCTCCTAATGCAGGGTGACGGCAGGACTGCTGGCAGCTCTCAGCGTGAATGTGGTTCTGAATGGAGCAAAGGGTTGGCTGGAGACTTTAATTTTTCAAGTGTCACATGATTAGAAGTGGGATTTGGCAAATTGTGTTGACTGGGGTGTTTCCATGACAGACTCCTGCTTTTAGATTGTAACATAGTAAGGTCTGCAGAGTAAAGAACGGATTAGTGGGGAGGGTGGGATATATGTATGTAGAAAGTCACCTGAATACCTGATCCTGAAAACATGTTCATTCCCATGGGCTCCTGATCCACTGAACTTTCCAGCTGAACTCTGCTGAAACAACACACTGGATGGAAAACTTGAACCCATGTATTTATCTGTAGACATCTAATAAGCAAAAGCCATAAAAGGATCCGGGAAGTGCAATTGATTCACTGAAGCCTAATTGGCAGTCGTGACTCTGAGTGCCTGGGTGGGTGGGTTAAAACAAAGGCAATGTTTGAATGTATGAAGCCGTTGTTTAGCCAGCTTCCCAGTGAGCTTTTCTGTCACAGCCCTGAGCCTTGATGTATTAAGAGCCATCTACCAGTCACTGAGTTTGCACTGGTGTTTCTCATCACTTTGCATGTTCCCCTGACTACTGACTAGCAAGGAGTCGTGTCCTGGCAAGACCCCCAAAACCAAAGAATTTACTGTTTTCCTCACTGGCTCGCAGCTTTGAGCTGAAGGCATGTCTTAAACAGTGCAACTCACTTCAAATGCTTTTTGCTTTTCATTTATTATTGCTTGTCACGCGATGTTCTTTGAAAGCTTGCTCATATATTATCTGTTCCATTTTTTTCCATTTTCCCTTTTTTTGCATGCCGTTCCTCCTGTTTCTTCCCTTCCTCCAATCCTCTGTTCCCGTCTGTAGACACAACGGCGACGACAGAACCAGCAGTTCACGGTTGGTATCACATTACTGTTTATCTACTTTCTCAGCACTGCTGAGAGGCAAGGCAAGCCTGGGAAAAAGAGCAATGTAGTCTTCAAGGGCAATCGTGTTTCAAGTAGACTGATCTCATAAATATACTGTAATTTTTTAAGGTTTGAAAGATATCTTGTCTTGTCATTTCTGTTGTGAGTTCAGTAGCCAATGGCTGCACCCTGACATGAGGCCTCCTCCTCACTGGCTGGCTGGAATGGCAGCAGTTTCAGGTGCATGTAATCCTCAGTTATGTGACCCACCAGACACTGACATAAAGGGACTTAACAAAAACTAAAATTAGCCTAGAAATGTAGGATCTGAATTAAAGGTCCTGTTGCTTTCTGTATTTATAGGCTAGAGTCCGAGAACTTTTTGAAGAGGAGTTAATTGTGTCACTTGGCAGTCAAGACTGAAGGTCAGGGTGGAAGAGTCCTGTTAAATTCATGAGGTGGTGATGAGGAAGATCATTGCTCCTCGTTTAATTATGCCGCTAACTGTGTCTCCCTCCATGGGTAAACACCCATTCTCGTTCGCCCTTAATCTCTGCGTGTGCATGAGATTTCATGCTAACATTTGGCAAGAAACATCTCCACGCCAAGAATAATACCATATGTATATTTTAACATCATAAACTGGGGCTTAAGAAATCGTTCTTGTGTAGGTATCTTGTAGGAAAAATATTAAAGAGTTAGTCAAGATTTTAACCAAAAGGTGATAAAAACAGAGGAAAGCTCAGAACAGGACATGGAGAGATCCTTCCCCAAGTCCGCCGAAGACTCACTCGGTTGGGATAAGTCTATTAACTTCTTATGTCTCTCCAGTCAGAAAATTAAGATTATGTTTCATCCATTGATTACATTATTACTTAAATAACCTCAAATCTGACTGTGCTGATATCATGCTCAGAGACAGATATGGTAGTTTTTAAAAAATGGGCTGAATTTGTAAAAGGCCTGCCTAAGTCACTTTGCATGTTGTACAGGGTTGAAATCTATCACTTAAATGACAAGAGGTGATCAGCCAACCCTCTACTGTTCATTGAACTTCTAGAAAAACAGCTCTTCCCAGCACTGACTGGCTTCCTTAAATAGGCCTACATTTGAGGACTTACCCATTAGAAACCCCTAAGCAAAACCTGTCCCATTTGAGCTGGCCTTAAAGGTCAGGCCTCGATGCTTGGCTGATCGCCCCCGCATTTGGACTTGCTGATAAGGAATTCTGAGAAAGCAAAACAAACTTAGGTATGGGGCACTATAGGCCCTCCCTGCCCCGTTCCTAGCTCACCCTGCCCTTTCCTGCCATTTACACAAAGGGAAAAGTTCATAAAATAAGTTAAAGGGCCAAGTACACTGACAATCATGAGAAATCAATTAGGTATAAAACCTCCCTTTCTAAGGTTAATGCCCCACAGTGCTTGTTACATTTCAGGCATTGCACTCCATTAAGTTTAGTTATTTGTGGGTTTCATCATTAATTGAGCACTTCCTGACTTTTATCGATTATTCTCAGAGCTTTAAGGCTATTTCAACATAGTTCAAGAGATTTTGTTCTATTCTTTTTAAGATGCTTTAAGTTCTGAGCTTCCTATAATTAACTTCAGGGTCAAATGTAACCATAAGATTCCTGAATTCTGTGAGATCTTTGAAGAAATATTGATCATCTATCTCCTAAGACTCCAGAGTTCTGTCTTCTAGGTTCCTTCAATGAAATCCACATACTTACGTGACTCTAATGGAGGTAGGCCTGGGAACTGTGCGGGTGTTCGAAGTAGGAAATATGTCCCCTGACCTGAAAAATGAGAAGTTTACTTTGGGCCAATCCTGATTTTAGGACCCCGTTTTTTATCAGGTCTTACTCTCTGGAGAGACAGAGTGGAAGGGGTCTTTTTGCATGGCATAATGAAGAGATACTTGGAATAGGATTTCATAGCCCTGGTCTGGCAGGAGACAGATGTCTGTACTGTGAGCAGCAATCACTGTCTTATTAGTCGAGGGACAGTATTTAAACCGCTGATACCTCAGTAGAATGTTACTGACCGACATTGCCTGAGAACTACATCTAAAGCCAAGAAACTTGGGGAGAAAAAAGAAAGAATATATATGAGAGATATATTTTAATCATAGTTATGATTCCTTAACAGCAAGTGGATAGAAATGATAACACAGGTTGATCCCTATATAATACATTTATTAATACATTGTCCAGCTTGTCTGAAATCCTCAGAGCTGTCCTCCCAAAGGGGTCCAACCACTGTTTTAAACAGCATACTCTCCAGCCCATAGCAAAGAGCCAAGAGCCAAGGTAACATTTTGAATTTTCTCATTTAACAATTTGAAAATTGAACATTTCTCATTTCTCATTTAATGAGAGCCAAGGTAACATTTTGAATTTTCCTTAACAGAAGGGTAAAAGAATTCCGGGTCAGTTGTCAGGAGAGAAACAGTAATAGGGGTGCAGTAGAAATTACAAAATGGGGATCAAATTTCCAAAGGCGTACACATGGAGAACTGACTTCATTTGAGTGAGTTATGGCTAAAACCCAGCTTCTTTGGTGCAGCAACGATTTGGCTTAGATTCACTTGCGAGTAATCTTGCAGTGTTCGTTACGGAGATCCGGCGTACAAAGTGCACTGTGATAACTCGGCAACTTAAATGACAAGACATGATAGGCCATCCAGTTGTGGCAATTTACTTGTCTTTATACTGGATTTCCTCCTGTGTTTCTCTTTTATAAAAAGGAAAAAAATTACAGAAAGCTTTCCCTTTGAAGACTCATTAAAATATTTTATTCAAGCTTGTGTTGCTAGAGTATGTATGATGTATACCAGTTGTTTATGTACGTTGACCATTTGTTCTTACCAATATCTGATTGGGATAATAAGCATGTACTGGAAGGTTAGAAGTGCATGGGCATGAATCAAAATCAAATGGATTTTCTCCAAAAAGAAACCAAACGACAGTCAGCCACAGTGTGTATTTAAGGATCTAATTGATGGTAAAGATAAATATGAGTGAAGATGGAATTTTTAGACTAGGGTGACTGAGGGATTTTCTCTGAATAAGGATCCTGAGCATTTGTATTTTTGGAGCTCATCCTTGAGGCCTGGTCAGGAAGAGCCCTGTGTTGTATGTGCATGTTGAGCAATGCAAAAACCACTCTGCCAGATCCTGGTACCACCTGGTCTGAACTTGATGGCAGAGATGCATGAGTGACTTAAAGCATGGGTGGTGTAGGTATTATGGTTATTGATGTGTGAGTGTGTGTGATGGTTCTTGTTTGTTTGTTCATATGTAGACGCTTCTCTGTAAGTGTCTTGTGCCTTGTTCTTTTTCTGCCCTGTGTGTCCCCTCTCCCATCCCCCACCCACCTCCCCTGTGTGAGGTTTTGGGTGACAGCATGTCCATGGTCTGGAATAGTGCTTGTGCTTCTGCCGCACTGCAGTCAGCTGGCTTCCTCTGAGTTAGAGCGCCCTCCCCCCACCTCTCTCTCTCTCCCTCTCCCTCTCTCCCTCCTTCCCTCTCTCCCACTCCTTCTTACCCTCTCTTCCGTTCTTTCTCCCTTCCTCCCTGCCCCACTTTCCCTCTCCTATTTTATTATTTTTAAATTTAACTGTCCTTTTGCTTTCCACCTCTTGATACATTAGATGCTGATGATCTCATGAATTTAGATCTTCCAAATGAGTATTTAAATAGTTTTTAATTCAGTACATAATTGTGGGAAGACTCAAACTTGGATACCCTCTGAAATAACTTTTCACTTTCATTTGTGGTTTCAAAATGTTTATACCCTAGTTCACTGCCCTTAGGTAACTACCCTATGAATCTCCCTTTCCCTGAGTTATTTTAAAAGTAGTACAAGCCATGGTAGAATTCTAAAAGCCTATGAAATTCTTATCTTGCTTTCTACTCGATTGGAAAATTCTGAAGCCCATTCTAAAGAAAAATAGCCAGCAGTGCGCATTATTACAACCTCTATGTCCACCATCTGTGTATGTACCTCTATGCACATCTCTCTCTCTGAGTACACAACAGTGGCATTCCCAGGCCGCCGTTCAGTCAAGGGACTGCAGGCATTGTATGTCCTACTCCAGCACAAAGCTACAGGGGGTTACGAATGGCTGCAGGACCTGAAGATTGCGTTTCAGCCCTGATGCGCAGTTTGGAAACAATGTGCTACTGTTTAACTGCGTGAACCAAATTTCTGCTAATGGGAAGAAGGGAAAAACTCCACAAAAGCTGACAAAGCAGAAAGAACAGGATGACCGAGCATTTAGATTAAAACTACCGGGGGCTTCTGAAATCTCTTATGGCTGGTGATGGAAGTAACAGTTTCCATAATATGGCCAAGTGATCAGATGTATGCTGTTTAGGTAAGAGAGAGACCATCTCCTGCTTTTTCATAATTGGAATGGTACCAGGGCCAGTGGGCTAAGTTTTTGTTTCCTAGAGATTTTATTTGATCATTCTCTTTTGAAATTTTCTTTTAAAAAAGAGAAGGTAAGGGAAACCCTGGTGAACTGAACCCACATTCAGATTTTACTTGCCCTTGACTTTGAACCTATTTAAATATCTCTAGAATCTCTGACTGTTTCTAATTTTCGAGGTTTTCCTTAACCCGGTTTGAAATCACAGCGCTTTCAGAAGCCAGTGGTCTCGGCCGCAGCGGAGGAGCACCGGCCGCAGAAGCGCTGTCTGCAGAGGCTGTGTCTGCGGCACGGTGTACAGAGCGCATGAAGAAGCCAGATAGGGTCTCTGCAGAAGGGACAACTGGTAGTGTGTACAGCCAGCTACCGCGTTTGTGCCTTAGGGCTTTATTAATTGCTGAAAAAATCCCATATGGACCGAAAGTAAATTTTCATTTGTTTAACAACATTTAAAGGAATTTGTTAAATACATTTTAATTAGAAGTAACAAAAGGATTTCCAATGAATGATGTGGAAATTTAAAAAGAAAACCCAAGAAGTGCTTTCCTACTTATTGTTAAGTTGTGAAGATTCCTTTCGAAGAATGTTCTCTGCTTTATAAAATGCATCTTTGTCTTCTTCTTTGAGAAAATGAGAGGCGTATAATTTTTAACAGGGAAGAAAACTACCTAAGTCAAAGTAGTTCTAGGAGGTAAATTTTGCATGTTGTTACTTGTACCTCTGTGCTTCAGTAAATTCTTCCTAATTATATTTATTCAGAAATGATCCAACCATTGCAGAACACTATAGATTCTAGATTCATAAAATACCATGGCAGTGCAAAAACAAGTTTAACGCCACTAACGTAAATGGCTTCCTACTTTCAGATGAAATCTGAGCAGTAGATTCCAGATGACTTGGTATATTTTCAAGTTTATGTTGTTAAAAATGACAGTTTTATCTTTATGAGGTGTGTATCAACTGTCAGTTGCTTTTTAATGGAGAACTGCATATCAGTGATATTTCATAAACATATTTGTCTTTATTTTTTTAAATTAGCTTTCTAACGCCCTCTCCAAGGAAACAAACCTTGAGCAGTAATGCTGCCCACTTGAAACATCCTTGTTTAATACGGTTCATTGGGCGCCAAGCACGTATGTAGAATGCTTTGATATTCATTGGGCCACGTAGAGGTGAGGGATTAGCCCTCTGAGAATTCATAATTAACTACAGAGAAGTACTTTGTGTTGCCCATTTATAACAATTATTCAAATAATTGCATTCATCAGTCTTTATACAATGGATAAAGCGCATTAGAAATAGAAACACTTTCAGCCAATCAGATCTCAGAACAAACGCGTAGCATCCCTACTCAGTTACTTCTGTAATTCATTGCATTACTCACTGCTTTCCCTTTAGTTACCTAAATCCAAAGTTTGGGAACATCCATGGATTCAAAATCGTTCCATTTGTAATTGGCACCTGCCCTTGAATATTGGCATCCACAGGTCTTGAGGGAAGTCTTCAAGAGCTGATGATATGACCACTCCCTTTCACAGCACCAACCAAGCTACAATATTCACTTGGCTTGTTTATAAAACAGCTTACAAGATCGAAGCTTTTACTGACCGCTTCTACATAGTGTTTCTGTTAATTTGGGGATTTTTAAAAACAGTGCAATCAGTTTGGCATTGCTCGTTTCCAGAGCATTTGTTTTGGTTGCTTTTATGCTCTGGTTAGTAGTTCACTGAGTGTTACTCCCAAATCATTAATACAGCACACGCGTACTCGGCATATACTTAGTGCTTGGCTATAAGAGTAGGGAAAGATGAAAAATTAAACATGATGTTCCCCTTTCTTCAAAGACCTTGTAGTTTAATAGGTCCACAAATGTCTTCAAAAGTGACAAATCCCATTAGAGAAATGTTAGTGAATTGTGTGAATTAGAGCACCTGGAGCAGTCTGGCAGGACTTCGGGCAGAAATCAAAGCACAAGGAAAGGCCCCCTTGATTGCCCCACATTCTGTGGGGTTTGATAAACAAAGTGTGGGGAAATAGAATACATCTCCTAGCTGGGCCCCCATTCTTCCTCTGCTTTTCTCTTTACCCCTTTCAGTTCAGACCAGAGCGGGCCAGCACTGGTGGGGGCTGGGCTATGGGCATGTCAAACCCCCACTCGATTGTCTCCTGACCTAACTGCTTTTTCAGCTTTTAGGGTTTTGTTTTTTAAGAATACCTCTGATTTTTGAAATTTTCTTTTTTAAAAATTAATTTTGCAAATCAGATTTTTCTGAGGAAGGCATAACCTGCAATCTGCAGTTAGCAGATGCTGCGCCATGTTGAAACGAGTGATACAAGATCCTCATAAATTGATCATAAACTGTATTTATCAATATTGGCAAAGGATTTCCATTTGCACTGAGATGTGAAATCAAACTTACATCAGTAGGTAACACCTAAGTGTATTTGTATTTAAGAGAGATATCAGAGCATCAACAGCTAACAATCAGGCTTTATTTTTCTTTTTTGCATGCTGTTATGAATGAGTGCTTTTAAACATTCGCCTTCATGTTTCATGTGCTTTGAAAGTGGAGACTGAGGAATCTTTCTGCCTTGATTGTGTATCAATAACAAAATTAAATGATTGGAGAAATGTACTTACATCTTAATACATTCAAGCTATCCAAAAAAGAAAGAGATAGCAAGAGATTTGGCTCATGTTTTTAAGAAATTCATCCTCAGCTCTTAAGTGTTTTGTTTATGTCCCTTGAGGAATGAAAAGAAAAACGATTTGTTTTTACTTGTAAGGCCTTACTCAGTTGCCCAATTCCGCAGAAGAACTGGACAGTGAGGACCTCTCAGGTAAGGGCTAGTCATTAGGTAAGGCACTGCAGTGTCCAACCTGTGGGTGCTCTGTCCACTTCTACAGAATGGCCATTTGGTTTGTT
>PVIA01007842.1:53247-78666 GCA_004024845.1 Tonatia bakeri
AGGAAGGAAGGAAGGAAGGAAGGAAGGAAGGAAGGAAAGTGATTGTTTTGTCACACACCATGATGTAAACTAATTATCCACCTCAGACCTTTTTCACAGCACACTGAGCTCTTGCAAAAGTAGGTTTCATGCTTGATTCCAGGATTTGGGTGTTACTAATCCAGAATAGAAGCATATCCTGAAGGGGGAGGGGAGGGTAAATGCTCAGAGTAAACAATTACGTGAGCTCCCGTGATGTTGCAGGGCTTCCCTGCCAGCCAGCCATAGCTTCTCACGCATGTTGGTCACTTCTCATAAATTAATAAGGAAGGCCCCTCTTCATCACTGTGATGGAGAAGCTAAGACACAGGATTATAGATGCTTACTCCAGTCTGTTGGAAAGAAGGGTTCCACATTGTCCCTCCTTGAAGATTGTTTCATCGCAGCTCCCTTGAATAGTTGGTTGCTGAGGTAAACTATTAAATACAGACCTCACCCAGTAAGAGAGTAAGGTAGTACCTGCCACCCAGTGTTTGCACATGCAGCTGATTCATTGCCTGCTATATGCATCTGTCAAACCCCAGGGATGCCTTTATTTTTCTGTTATGTAGCATGTCCCAGTTTGAGCCTAGCTGTAGGATCTTCTGGAGTGGAAGCTCCAGGAGGACACACTAGTTTTGTTCACTGCTGTATGCCTGTTGCTTAGTAAGCACACAGTTGGTATTTGGTTGAATAAATGAATTCTAAACCCCAATGACTGTACATAGATAAATAAATAGAAGACTGGAAAGATAGCCAGCCCACCAAGGAAAGGTTTCATTCTTGCCTCTTTTTTGTGGTATATTTGGAGAAACTGCAAAAGCATTAGCCCAATTTTCTTATAAGAGTAGACAAGTCCTTCTCCCTGCATAGAATGTAATGCCAGGCATAAGTAATCTCTGCTGTCTGTTCTGATCCTGACCCTAAATAAAACCACTCTGACACAGTGGCCATGGCAGCTGGATCCTCTCAAGGATCCTAAGACAGGGCTGAGTTCTCATTGGGCCCGATTCCTCTTGGCAAATGAGCCACACAAGGATCACTCAGATATGCAGAAGTAATTTTTCTCCTCTTTAGGAAAGTGGAATGAAATCAGCCATCCACCCCTTCCTCCAGCATCATCAATTAAGAAATACTCTGGGTCTGTCAGCTCTGTACCAAGTCAAATGCAGCCCTGCTGCAGTCTATCAATCACCCCTAAGTCAGGAGCAATAAACCAACAACTGTTTGTGTTCACCGTAATTTGGCTAAATTAATAATTACACTGCCCCCCTCCCCGTTGCCCTCCAGGAGCGCTGCAGTCACATGTCGCTCAGGAACCATAAGTCTTGTTGAACACTGATGCTCTGTCAGGTTGAGGCCGGGCTGCCTCTGCATCTGGTTTGATGAACTAATCAAAAACTGATTAGCACCTTTGTTCAAAGGGGATGCTGATTAATCAATTACTATTGATTGTGTGCTTGACTTCCCTCAGCAGCAAAGACACATCTGAAGGGGGAAAAAAATCAACCAATAAAAATTGAGCAGCTGTCATAGTGTTTAAATTTATTAAAACAAAATACATTATTTTTTATGAAGCTGTCTTGAAATGGGTCACTGAAGAGGAGCATATTGATTGAAAAAGGATGAACTTCTCAAATTCCTGTAGCCTAGAGACTGAATTCAATTATAATACAAGACAAACAGGTTAACACCTATCTTAAACAGTCCATCGATAGATTGGAGTAGGTGTCGCACATTTAATGCTAAACTGTGATAATGAACAGTATTACCATTCATTCTTGTTCTCTCTGGGTGGAGATTTCATCCTTATTATGAATAAATGTTATATTCTGCATTGCCTTCAAAATAATGATAGTCTGTCTTCTACTCACCCCCATTTCTCCCTCCCCACCCACCATGCACCACTGCTACCTCAGCTAAAGACAGTTCCATAGGCAGCCTGTGGTGCTCCATCCTCACCCAGCAAAGCAAGTTGCCTACCTGATCCTCGTCTTTAATCTGCATTAGAAATTAGGCTTGTGTGGACTTCAGTGATTTAATTATTGGCAGGCTTGGGGAGCTTATCCAGTTTGACTTTGAACCCATTCTTTTACTTTTTGGGTGTTAACTTTATTGATGATAGATCCATGAGAGTTTTGAATTGTTTTATCAATTACATCTGTTTCCTGGTGACAGCTGGTGGTTATTGCCACCCATGTGGAATAGAATAGCTTTAAGCATATTTATCCTTCTATTTTATTTTAAACTTTTAAAAAAAGTCTCCAACTGCCTCAGTAACGGAAGGGCCTCGGGACTGTTCAGTGGAGTGCGGTGTTAAGTACACCATGTGCCAGGGACTGGCCCTCTGGCACAATCGAAACAATCCATCGGTCTTCTGCTTTTGAAGCAAAGGCACGGACAAGAAATTCCAGAGCCCTTATGCTTCTCCAAAACATGTTCTCAACTCTTGCCCTACAAACAAGAAAGTAACCTGGGAAAATCCTACAATGTCTCCCTCACACTCCATAGGAAAGTATGGGTGAAGGGCAAATTCTAAATGGCTTTGAAAACCCATGCCAGGTGGTAAGGAAGAATCCAGCCGGGTGAGCCAACTCTGGTGCCTTAAGTGGATTACAAAGAAAACGTGGGCTAACCATAGAGCCTGAGTTGAAATAACAGAAGAACTTGAAGGTGTTTGGATCCAGATGATCAGGTCCCGGTGGGACATAGGACCCTTTAGTTACTGTGAGTGGTCTCAGTGCCTGTGAGAAGCTGTCAGTAGACACAGCGTTTTGAGGGACTCTTCTCTTAACTAACCGCCACCTAACATGTGGCTCAGATTTGGCGAATAGGCTGTTCCGTTTCTCTGGTAGACTAATACTGATGGTGATAGTAAAACCACAAAAGCCAACTGAGCTTGGCTCTGTGCAGACCCATAAATGTAAAGTGTAGTATTGTTTACTCATATTCATGTAGTGTTTACAGCTTGGAAAGCTCTCTCACACACATTAATGACCTTGTTCGATCTTCGTTCACGCAGCACAACTGTTAGAGCCGCCGTAGATTTCACATGCCAGGCCCCAGCTCTTGCATAGCTACACTCTGGTGGGGGGAGACAGGCTCAGAACACAAGACAGTGTTGGACAGTGACAAATGCTGTATAAAAAAACAAAACTGGGTAAAATGAGAGTGATGGGCTGGGAATTGCTGGAGGCTAGTTTAGAAAAGCTCACCAGGGAAGGTTTTCATACAGAAAGACCAATGGATGAGAATGAGCCAGGCATGGGAAGATTTTTGTGAAAGCCCTATGAGATTGTTAAGGAAGGAAGGGTTGTTTGTCTCAGTTTACAAATGAGGGAACTAGGGCTCCAGAGATCAAATGATTTACTCAAGAGACTGTCAGAATTTGAACATATGGGTCTTCCTGCCTGTATCGGAGATACTTTGGTTTAAAATGGTTTTTCTTCCCCAGTAAGACCCAGACTTCCTTTGCTCTGGGGTCTTGGAAATTCTTTTCCTCTTGGACCCTTTTCAATTCAGCCTGTGCACCCAGGGAATGAGGAGGGAAATGCGAGCTCTCCAGAGCCCCTCAGGTGTAGAGTCACGTGCTAACCAACCTGGATAGATCTCTTCCAGCATTGAATCAAGCTTTTCCCTTCAAAGAAGACCTTAAATTCTGCTTGAATGTTTTCTGTGCCGTTGTTCTCCTGACTCACCTAAATCATGGGATTAGTTTTCCACTGAGATGGTTCTGAGTGCCACAGGAATGTGTTGGGTCGTGGAGGTTAAACATGTAGATTTCCTTACTTTAAATTTTTTAGTACAAGGCACTAGCTGACAAGTCATATTGGGTTCATGCCAGCTTGTCCATGATCTCACAATGTGACTTTGAACTTTATTGTATTGCTGATCTTCCCATAATCCAACATGCTGCTGTTTCCCCCATGGGGAGGAAGAAGACCATCATGTAGGAAATTTTCCTCAAAAACTTGGCAGGATACAAAGAAAAATGTGAATTCTAGTTCTGCAGGTTGGACACTGCTTTGGGGTGACTTCACCATATTCATTAATCCATCATCACACCCCCAAATGCCTGAGGTCCACTGAAGCACCTTTCCCAGAGAGATCTTCTAGGGGGAAGTGTGTGCTTGAAAGTACTTTACAACTCTGTCTGCTTTATCAGATGTATACTCCTTTAAGGAAAATTCTGGTACCATCTTTAGTGCTCCCTAATGCTTAAAATGGAAAAGGCATCACCCTTCTAAGCCCTTGTCGCTGTGATGTAGACGGGGGCACTCTTGAGGGTGCCATCCGGTCTCGCTGGCAATGCTAAGGGTCTTGGGAGGATTGCATCCTGCTGCATCACGTCATTTCCACCGTGGGTTAAACATAACTAAGTCCATGGAAATCCATCAGTCTTCTGCTTTTGAAGCAAAGAAAAATCAAAGTTAGAAAAACACCAATTGTCCTTACATTTAGCTGACAACAAGTATTTAATATCCTGATACTCAAATGGTACACTTGAATTATAACTCGGACTAGGTGGCCTGCAGCCTTGACCACAGGCAGGACAGGTAGGCCATCAGTCACACTGCAGCATTCTGCGTAAGAAAGGGCTCAGTCCCCTCAACTCAGCAAGTGTTTATGGGGCATCTCACCATCAGAGAACAATGCTGAGTGTGCAGTACAACCCTTAACCCCAAAGAGCTGATGAGTATTTGCCTTGAGTCAGCGATAAGAACTGGAACGAAGCCCTCCTTAGGCTTTATTGTAACAGGTTTAAATTTGGCAAACACTTCCAGAGTACCCATGATATGCCAAACACTGGACCAGAGAGGTGCTTTCGTATTCAGCAGTATGTTGACCTCCCAAAACAGCCCTGTGAAAATGGGTGATTGTGCTCAGTGGCTCAGAGTAGCTAGGTGACCTGCCTGAAGTCGCAGACAGCAGTGAAGTCCAGCTTCGACTGCAGATCTGATGGCAAGTCCAGTGTACTTTCCCATGGACCCCACAGGAGCTTAGATATTAAGTCTCCCTGCACCTTCTCTCCGGTCCCATTTCTGGAGATGACGTAGGCAGTAAAAGGCTGCGAGAGCCCTGAGTTCTGCTCACTGAGTACAGCAATGTACAGCAGGAGCCTGTGCGGTACTTCTCATTTAAATGAACACATACTGAGCTCTGCGTGTCAGGATGATAGTGCTGACTGCAGTTTTCCTTCAAGTAGCTCAACATAGTTCCTTTAAAATGTTAGTGTAGCTGCAGTTCCACTGCAAGAATGAAATGCCACTGAAGGGGAGTGGTGGATGCCCAGGGCGCTGTGTAGGAGTCCTCATGATTTTCTTGCCTTATATTCCTTCCTTTTCACTTTCTAAAGACAGGAAAGAAAGGGCACACTGCATAGAGGCTAGTGTGCTCCAATATATATTAACATCTTAATGGGAAAGCCGTGCATGTGCTGTATACATTTACTACTCTCTGACAAGAGGGAATTAAATGTCAGAAGGATTTGTAGCATCTATAATTGAATTGCTGCTGAGAAAAGCAAATCTTAAAGAAGAATAACATATTAGGATTAGCAAATAATGTGGCATTTTGTCAGCGCATGCCATTCAGTTTGTTCCCCTTCAGTAATACAGTTGTGCTTTTTAAAATGCACACTTATTTTTGGTGCCACGACGGGCGCTACAATGGGCGGTGAGAATGAGTAGCTACATTATTGAGATGGTGCTAGGTTTTTTGGTTTGTCTTATTTTGTCTTTGAGGTCAGATTTTATTTTTGCCTCAGATTTGGAAAGCCCACTATCAGACTTTTTTTCCTCTGGCAAGAACCAGCAAGCGACATCATGAGCATTAAGCTGCTCCTGAGATGGACTCATCCCTCCCCACAGCCCTAGGAGGCTGGGGGCAGTATTGCCATTCTAAGCGCTGTTTCTAAGAGTTTTTTTATTAAACCAACCTGTCTAGCAAGACTTAAGAGCAGGCAAGAGAGTAAAACTAAATAAACCACGTGACAGAACTGTTGCAAAGTGTAACAGTTCTAACTTCTCCAATGATCCGTAGATGGTGAAACTGCAAAAAGTAGAGCATCCGAATTGTTCAATAGATAGAAGTGGGAGGACTGATGTCATTAGAACCTCCCCACATTACTAGTTTTTAAGATGAAGCCTAAGGTAGTTTGTAACCCATGAAAAAATACATATGAGCCTTTAAGGGGAGTATCTAACTCTCCCCAAACTTTTAAATACACCTTATAGCCTGGGCCAGGACTGTTTGCAAATGTGAAAGAAGGCCAACACAAGGTGGTCGTCATGCCCTGTGCCGTCTGTTGTACTGTATAAATTACTGTATAAGACTGGTCTCAGACGCTGCAGGGTGGACAGGGTGCAGCCACAGTGAGCATTCTGCTCAGTGACTTCCTGCTAATGTCCCTATCGGCCAGGAGCTTATCCAGGGTACACTGGCAGCTCTCCATGGACCCCTGCCTCTGGTGGCAGAGGCTCCTAGTCTTATGACAGATCCATGATTAAAGTGCTCACACGGCAGTGTGTGTTATGCTGTCCCTACCAGGTGGTATAGTAGCCATAGAAACCGGATCTGTTGCGGAACCCTGTTACAACGGGCTGCGCAGCTACGGAGCACTGCATTGAGGATGACTAGCAAGTAATCTGAGCGGTGAAAGCCAGCAGAGAGAGAGGGGAGTCCCCTGCAGGGACGGGGGGGAGACTGCTGGTCCACTAGCAGCCAGTTTTATCGTCTGGCCCTGTTTAGAACTCCCTCTCACAGTGCCCATGAGAGATGGATGGAGCCAGGTTCCCTGCCAAGGTAAAGAAGTCCGAGCAGTGTGGGCCATCCCTCTTGAGAGTTTCTTCGAAATGGTTTTGCCCTTGCAGTTTCTGTGATGCTCACGTGAACCCAGGGGTTGAAGCTGTGACCCATGCTGTACAGTCAACTCAACATTCTGCAAGCAGCATGTAAATGCTCACCTGGAACCAGATCTTGCAGCCTTTTGCCGATGGAAAAGCTAACTCACGAGTACTAAGCAGTCCATGACTGATCTGTCCTTACGGAGACTCATGTCACACTTAGAGCCATGGACATGGCTACAGGATGAGACAGTACAGGCAGGGAGGACTGAGCCACAACTGTGAGTTGGCATGAACACTTCCCAAAGTTTACAAAGTACAAAAAGTCAGACTCGTGCAGGGACTAGGCCTAAGGTACTTGAGGTCACACGTGAAATGATTTGATGGAATTCTTCACTGCAGTTTGCCAGGGTCACCCAAACATGCTTGGTTTTTCGGGCTGGAGCAACATTTATGCCACAAGCATAAACATGACTTTACTCTTCAGGATAATGGGGCAAATCTTAGTCCCAGAAGTATGAGCGCTCTTACACTGGTTACTAAGTGAGAGAAGCAATTGTAGGCTGTCACAGAACAAGAAAAGGTTACCTCTAAACTGAGGAGATGTCCATTTGCCTGAGGAGCAGGCATTTTATGAAGCATGTTTATTTTTCTGTGTAGAAGCTGGGCGGTTGGAGAGTCTGCCTCTTTAGTTTACTTCTTGGTCTTACTGAGAAAAGGAGCCAGAAATCTGGAGAGGACATTCCAGGAAAGGTTCTGGGACCTGAATGAAAGGGTCTGCGCCCCAACAGGAACAGGACTTGGATGATGGTGAAAGTCATAGACATGCCCAAATTTTCATTTAGAAGTAATTTCTCAAGGACCGGCCAGAGTTCTCGCTTTGGGAGCGGAACAGGAGAGGCCAAGCCGCTGGCGGACCTTATCAGAGCCATGCTCCTTTTGGGGGTCGTGTCTCCTTCAGGTTCCAGCTTGCATCCTACTCCATTAGCTCAGTGCCTCTCTCGGTAACTGTGGGCTGTCGCTTCATACCATGAGCCAGGCACCAGCCCACAGGAACAGGTAACCAGCTTTTACCCTGATTGTCCACCAACTGGGGCGAATCAAGAGCTCCATGGAAACTCCTCCCTATCCCATACACCGGAACAAAAGAGTGAGATGAGTCTGGAAACAGCACTGCTCTTCACAGGGACACCTAGATGCTACCGGTGCTGGAGAGCCCTTACAGCCCTTTCTATCCCTCCAGCTGCTCAGCGGGGGGGGGGACGGCCCAGGAGGAAGTGGAGAGGCACTGACAACGTGCAGGGTCTCTATAAATTAGACATCGCTTACTTTCTGTTTCCATCTGCGGTAATTGAAGGCAGGAAAGCGTCTTGTTGATTAACTGATGGTAGTAAACTTTCTGATCCAAGTGAGTGTCAAAAGATAGCAGGAGAGATTACCATTTAAACAAGTGTCTAAAATATGTATGTTCTTGAGGGTGGGGAAAATAGGCAGAACCCAGGTATTTAATGTGGGCAAAGTGCAGTGAAAAAACAGCACTGAACATCTGTAGCTCTGAGGTTCATGGGGACCAAAGTCAAATGAATAGTTTTGACTAAAGAAATTAATCCCACAGATACCGCCCTATGAGGTTTTTTGTTTTTCTTTATCACAGAGCTTCTCTTCCTCTCTCTCTCCCCCCTTCCCTTTCTCTCTGCTCTCTCTCTCTCTTTTCCTCCCCCTACCTACCCCTTTCTCTCTCCCCTCTCAGACTTCCAGAATGTCCCTGTGCCTAAGCATGGAAAAGGCAGTCTTTTAACAGCGGACAGGAAAGTGCCTTTCTCCAGGTTAGGTCTTGTGCCTGAGCTTCTCAAAGCTTCCCCTGCTCCCAGTCTTCCTGGAATGGGATCTGTCTTCACCTCTTGGCTCTAACACCTAACATTCCCCTCTCCTCAATGGCTAATGTCACTGTGTTTTCCTCACACAGTTCTAGGATGTTGAGGTAATTGAAAGACCCTGGTGTTGCAGCCCTGGCTGGCGTAGCTCAGTGGATTGAGCACGGACTGCGAACCAGGCATCGCAGGTTCGATTCCCAGTCAGGGCACATGCCTAGGTTGCAGGCCATGTCCCCCAGCAACCGCACATTGATGTTTCTCTCTCTCTCCCTCTCCCTTCCCTCTCTAAAAATAAATAAATAAAATCTTTAAAAGAAAGAAAGAAAGACCCTGGTGTTGCAATAGTCCTGAAGTTCATGGCAATTGGAAATTAGTTAATTCCCATTCCCACAAGATCCCTTACTTTGACAGCTCCCTAAGGAAATCACAACTTGCTAACTTTTCTGTTGCATTTGTCTCCCTGTGAGCAATTTTGAATTTGTGCAGTGGGGGCAAGAGTCTCCAGTGTGTAAAATGCTATCCTCCAGTAGATACCCCAAGTCCAGGGGCACCCCAAGGGGAGTACTCTCCTTCAACAAGCTCTGTTGTCTCTCAAAGAAAAAAAGTTTCCATGGCTTAGTTCTGCCGTGTTGAAGTAACTTTTGAGACACTGAGGCTGTTGCATCTGCAATAGGCAACACTCTCAGCCGAGGGGCGAGGTTCCTCTCCACCGTGTTTCAAGTTGAGTTTATTAGACACTAGACACGTAGCTGGAGGGGCTCGCACATCACGGAGCAGGCTAATTGTCTGCAGTGCACTCTGCCCCCAACCCTATCTCCAGTCTCCAATTAAAATCCCATTGTCCTGTGGTCCTGCAGCCTGCGGCTGCCTCCAATTTGGTGTTTCTGTTTGGGTTTGGATATTGGGGTTTTCTCAGTCCTTTCGAAGGTAACTTAATGAAACACTTTAAATACTTCAATTTTTAATTTAAATTATTTTAATTAACGTGCTTTCAATGGACCCCTCAGTCAGGAGTTATTTCCCCACATCTTTCAGTACTTAATCTCGGAGCAGAATTGGAAATATCAATAGAAAGTGTAAATCACACCCTCCTGCCGAAAGCGTTGTATCAGGTTTCAGCTCAAAAGAGCACCATTACCTTTAGCTGTCACGGATCTGTACACTTGATCGATAAACTTCAAATATTATTAGAGGTGGAGGCTTCAGAGATTTGCTCTGTTCTTTGGAGAGAGACAGAGATAAATCTTTCTTAAAAATTGACTTGAATTTGTACTCTCAGTCTTCCCGGTGAAATGCATTTCTCTTAGGCGTCCAGCAACTGCAAGGGGGACAGATTTATAGGCCATGTGCTTCTTGTACTGAAAGATTTAAATGGTAAATCCTTCACATATGACTTCACAAATCATGTAAAGTTAAAAGATTTTTACCGTTTCTGTTGCTGCTGTGCTTAAATTGTAAGGTACAGCTAGTAAATCATTTTAATGGAGGTGTCGTACTTGACTCAATAAAAAAAAAGACAATGGTTTAGCTTCCACTCCAAAATGTTAATGTATTAATCAACGGGAGAATAATTGTTTTTTACTACATTATAAATCCTGGGTGCCATTAGGATTTCAGCAAGGGGTGATGTAGCCACAGTCCTAAATTAAAATTGTTTACACTGCCATACATCCATTCTGCATTGCCATAGCTCATTCTGGGTTCATTTTGGAGTTGTTCCCCAGCCAGACATGTCATTCCTCAGTCAGAAGAAGACATCCTGAGGGAGTGATGCTTATAAAGGAAAATTAATTGCATTGTGAAGTGTTAAATAAATAAAA
The DNA here is from genome assembly GCA_004024845.1 of Tonatia bakeri. Taxonomy (NCBI): domain Eukaryota; kingdom Metazoa; phylum Chordata; class Mammalia; order Chiroptera; family Phyllostomidae; genus Tonatia; species Tonatia bakeri. The sequence goes on from PVIA01007842.1 coordinate 63,805, forward strand.
TAAAAACCATCTGTGGCATTGAACAATTATTCCTTGCTGTCTGTTTTGAAACGAGTTTTAGGTTTTAGATTGAGGCTTACTCCCTCATACATCCTAAGTGTGGCAAGCATGTCACTTGTCTTTAGTTTCATAATCCTTGTTTTGTCTCTAGGCAGCTGTGGCTCTGAAGCACCTCACTTTTTCTGTGCCTGCGCCTAGCAGAGAATAAGTCACTGGGTGCCTGGCCTCCCCTTCACAGCCTGTTACTGCCTAAGTGTGCCCTTCCAAGCACCCTTAGTAAGGCTGGCCTCCTTAATAGAACCTGCAGCTGGATACAGACACAGTGAACACTAAGACCAGTCAGGACAGGATGGACTCTGTTTCTTCCCCCTCCCCCTGCTCCCTGAGCTTGTTCCATATGCCTTAGTGCTGCCTACAGTGAAATTGCCCGTGGGGAGAACGGATCAGTTCAGCACTGCACAGGTCAGTCTGCTTGCTCCTGTGACTTGATCCATCTCCAGATTGTTCTCTCTGACGACTCCATTAGAAAAGAAGGAGCCCGCCGCCCCTGGAGGCAGCGGCGCAGGGCTGCTGGTGCCTCCTGACGCACTCTACATCCTGTTCTTCTTCTGGTCTCAACAGATTCTCGCGCAGGTGAAGAAGGCTCGATAAGGGCGGTGGATCACGCTGTGATTGGCGGGGTCGTGGCCGTGGTGGTGTTCGCCATGCTGTGCTTGCTCATCATTCTGGGGCGCTATTTTGCCAGACATAAAGGTAAGCAAGGTGTTTTGGCAGGCAGGAGGCCTCGTGTCAACACATCCCCTGCACTCACAGACTTTACAAGGTTGCCCTTGATAGGCAGTTTAGTTTATGTGGCCGCATAGCCTCTTGATTCCTGAAACAGGGAGAGAGAAAAAACAGTGGAAATTTTAGCAGCTGCTGATTAGGACCATGAGAGCTGAGTAGTAGCAAGCACTCCTTGATTGGGGTTTTCGCTATATATAACGCTTTATAGATTGTTACTCTATAATCCTTCATTGAGGGCAAAGCACAGAGCTGGGGCTGGCGCGCAAGGAGTGTGTGAACCCTGTACACACATGGAAGGAGGGCACTGGCGACCTACTGCTTTCTGGGCAGCAGATAGACTAGCTCTACTCCTGGCCCCAAACTCCAGGTAAGGGGGTCACAGTGGCTGGACCATTTCATTGGCTTAATGTGCTTTAAAAAGCCACATAAATATGTATTTTTAAAATTATCAGCGCAATTGATTTAAATTACCATTAATCACACACTTACCAACCGTGCAATCTGGGCCGGCAATCATCTTTTCCAACACTTCTCCTCTCTGCCCCATGCTGCTCTGATCCTCTTCTTTCTGCGGGTAATTTAGTCTTTCTTTTCTTTGTTGGCCCTTGTCTTCTCAATTGTTTTCTGAGGCACTGTGCAGTGACCTTGCGGGGCTTCCTATAGTATGAACACTGCTTGCTTAAAAAACTTGGGTCTGGGGACAGTCCCTTAAACACAGCAATGGAAGTCCAAGGTGATTGACAACTGCCTTCAGGATGCAAAGTGCCAGTCTTCAGGTGTAAAACCATTTGGGAACTCCATGCTCTGCGTACTTCACCCTCTGCCCACACCCAGGAGGCAGACTGGCTGAGGACTCACAGCCTCTTGGGGTTGAGCTTGACAGAGCCAGGGAGTAAGGCCAGAGAGCAGGGCAGAGGTCTGGGCACAGCTGTGGAGAGCCATGGGGCAGAGGGCAGGTGTGGCACTCCACCGAGAAAAGAGGACACAGGGATCGCTGCCTGCCCGCCTCCTCAGACTTGTCACTCTGAAAACATAACAGAAGTATCATCCTTTCTTTACTTCAGAGTCTTCAAGAATATAGCATGTAATAGGAGGAGGGTTATTCGATTATGACAGTGTAAGCTCTACCTGTATATCATACTGAGGTGCAGTCCTTGTCTTCCTTTATGTAAATGGTTGGGACTTGGTGATAAGAATGTCACCAACTGTGAACTGCTCTGTCTATTGCCATTGTAAAGTGACTGTGCCCGTTAGCGAATCCATGAATCTGGGTCCGGCTAGAGTTACACTGTGAGGATCACTTGTTGCTTAAGGCAGACCCCAAGCCTTGATTACAGCTGTCATAATAGCAAATTACTTCTACTCCTGGAACCCCACTCTGAAACGGAAGGCAGAAGAAAAACACGCTTGTGCAAGTTCCAGCACATTCTCACTTATGGGTAAGGAGTAATGATTCATGAGGACAGGAGACAGGGTTCATGTAAACGACCTGAGGTGACAGTAGACCATCATTAGGGCCCTAATTCATTTATTGGCTAATTGCTCTTTCTTGCTTTGGTCTTAACCGTGTACGTGCACACATCCGGTCATTGGTCCTGTTTATGCGTTACCGTTCATGCATTAGTCAGCACCTCTCCAGCTTTCTGCATTTTAGCTCCCACTCACGTCCTCCTCTGCTGACATCCTCTGGTCATAATCACTGCTCTAATGTCTCATTTGCTGAATTATATCGCAGCGGTTCAGTTGGAGTGGTGCCTTTGGAACCCCCGGATCCCCATTTGTCTCACCCACCTCGCTCTCTTCTTCCAATTGTTTTTTCCCCTCTGCTGCCTGCACACCACTGCGGCTGATGATGGCCGTAAAGCAAGTTGCCATCTCTGTGCCACTTCACACAGAGGCCATCAGACAGTCACGGTGCTTTACCCCTTCATCTTTCAGGTACATACTTCACTCATGAAGCCAAAGGAGCCGATGACGCAGCAGACGCAGACACAGCTATAATCAATGCAGAAGGAGGACAGAACAACTCCGAAGAAAAGAAAGAGTACTTCATCTAGATCAGCCTTTTTGTTTCAATGAGGTGTCCAACTGGCCCTATTTAGATGATAAAGAGACAGTGATATTGGAACTTGCGAGAAATTCGTGTGTTTTTTATGAATGGGTGGAAAGGTGCAAGACTGGGAAGGCTTTGCTGTATAAAAAAATGTTCTTTGAAAAGTACACTCTGCTGTTTGACACCTCTTTTATTGTTTATTTGTTTTTGAATTTTTATTTCGTCCTACCAAGTCAAACTTGGCTGCTTGGATTTAGTTTGGATAGATTGCAGAAAATTCTGTGCCTTGTTTTTTGTTTGTTTGTTGTGTTCCTTTTTTTTTTTCTTTGTGTGCATATATTTTTCCCAAAAAATTTTGACTTTTTTTTTCCAAAATTTCCCATTTTGGAATTTGCCTGCTGGGATTCCTTAGAATCTTATTCCCCCTTATTTTGCTATTGTTTTTACTTTTTTGTTCATTGTTGAAATAACTGCGTTCTGTTCAAAATTCAGTTTCATGAAAGGAGAACCAGCACAGCTTAGATTTCATAGTTCAGAATTTAGTGTATCCATAATGCATTCTTCTCTGTTGTTGTAAAGATTTGGGTGAACAATGAGAACTCTTTGCTGCTGCCCATGTTTCAAATACTTAGAGCAGTGAAGACTAGAAACTTAGACTGTGATTCAGAAAATGTTCTGTTTGCTGTGGAACTACATTACTGTACAGGGTTATCTGCAAGTGCGGTGTGTCACAATGAGGTTGAATCTGTCTTTATTCTGTATCTGTAGACGGCTCAGCATAGATACCCCACGCTGTCCAGAAAGGTTTGGGGTGGAAAGGGCTCCTCCTTTTTCAATGCCCTAAACAGACCTGACAGTGAGGGCTGTTCCTTTTACGTAAGTGGACAAATTTGAGTTGCCACAGGAGGAGAAGTAGGGAGGGGGGAAAGATAGTTCTGCTCTGGTTATTTCTGTTCCAAATGATTCCATCACCTTTCCCAATCGGCCTTACTTCTCACTAATTTGTAGGAAAAAGCAAGTCTGTGCAGTGGGCAAAGGACTGAATGGGACAGTTTTTTTTTCTTTTGTGCTTAGTTAGGAAGGCAGTAGGATGTGGCCTGCATGTACTGTATATTACAGATATTTGTCATGCTGGGATTTCCAACTTGAATCCGTGTGAAACTTTCCTTCCTTCAGATTTGGCTTAACAAAGGCAGGAGGTACAAAAGAAGGGCCAGTATTGTTCTCACACTGGTCTGCTGTCAATCTCAGTTCTCAAAAGGTCAGAGCAGAGGTGGAAAAACAGCATGTCGGGGTTTTCAGTTACTTAATCAAAACTCAAATGTGAGTGTTTTTATCTTTTTACCTTTCATACACTAGCCTTGGCCTCTTTCCTCAGCCTTAAGAACCATCTGCCAAAAAATTACTGATCCTCGCATGACGGCAGCCATAGTGCATCGCTACTAAAACACATCACCGTGAACATATCTGAGATGGGGAACCTTGGGAAAAGGTAGAGGAGTCAAGTTACTATTTACATTTTTTTTTTAAAGAAATGTACGTCTAGGGTATCTAGAAGTAGTCCTGAAGGACAAAAAACTAAACTCTTACCATATGTTTTGGTGAGGCTCCAGACTCCAGAATGCAGTCCCTATGGAAAGATGGCATCAAAAAAGATAGATCTATATATATAAAAATATATATTATATAACATTTTCAGTGAGTAATTTTGGATTTTGCAAGGTGCATTTTTACTATTGTTACATTATGTGGAAAACTTATGCTGATTTATTTAAGGGAGAAAGTGTCAACTCTTTGGGGGTTTTTTTGAAAGCGTGTTTATTTTTCTTGTCTTTATTTTAACCTTTGATAGAACCATTTGCAATATGGGGCCTTTTGGGAACGGACTGGTATGCGAAAGAAAACCCATAACGAGCAGCATTTTGTTTTCCCTCTCCTACCCCAAGGCACTTAACCAAGACAAAAAGCCACGACGAACATCCCGTTTTCAATGAATTTTATAATGTGCAGCTCTATTCCGAGCCCTTAGCACCCATTCTGACCATAGTATAACCATATCAAAGGGTGAAAACCATTTAGCATGTTGTTGACAGGTTTTTTCCGTTGTTCTTTTTAGGAAAATAAAAAACAAAACCTAGCATTGCTCACAGGATTGGCATCTCATTTTGGGACCTCCCATCTTTCTGTTTTGAAAAGTGTACAGTAGTGCGGTGTCCCTGATGTAACTTTATGGCTTACAATGTTGACCTGTCTCAGGTTCATGTGTTTCGATTGGTGTTTTCCGTCTCAGGTAGATTGCGAAGTGTAGGCCCCACACATTGGAAAAAAATAAAATAAAACAAAGCAAAAACAGGAAATTATGGGTTTTAGTTGTATATTGGTTTATGTATTTTTTTCTTAAGTATACAGTGCACTGTTTGAAATGTATTGTTGAGTATTACTTTGTACAGGTTGATCACTTTTTTTAGAGTGAAGAAAGAACAAACTTGTTTTTTGTGTTTTTTAAAGGAATATAAAATAATGAAGGATGTATAATTGATGCCAAATAAGCTTGTTCTTTAGTCACACCGACGTCTTATTTTTCCCTCTAGGCCAGTTCTGTTTTTAAGGTGTACATGAACAATGTTACGGTGTAAGAAACTCCATATCCACATGTTCCCATTCGCATTTTGTATTGGTTCATGTATACCATTTTTACAAAAAAAAAAGAAAAAAAGAAAAAAAGTACTATAAAATATCTGTCTTCTTAATAAAAAAATTAATGTTACAAAGTGATCCTTTAATCTCATTATGGACTTTTTATGGACGCCTCTCACGAGAGAAGAGATGGGCCCCAGGTCCAGCTTCCTCCTCAGGACCTTGTGCAGGGCCCAGAGCACAGCCCTAGATACTGGGAAATGCTGCCGGCTGGGCTTCTTTGATCTGATTTCTCTCTTCCTCCACTCATCCTTCCTATCCCTGTTCTCTTCTCCCTTCTCAGTGGCCAGGTGGGCCAGGTGCACCAGGTGCTTTGGCAGCGTGGACTCAGCGATTTGTGCAGGTGTGTGAGATGCAGTGGTGGGCCAGCTGGACACGCCCCTCCCGTGGATTCGGCTCCTGCCCCCTCCCCCTCCGTTCACTCGCCACCCCACCAACTTTCCTGTGTTGGCTGCTCCACCTGTCTCTTACTTTGGGATTTCGTGTCTTAACAATTCATTCCACCTTCTTCATTTCAAGTTCTCTCTCCTGTAACTAAAAGAAGACTTGCTGTGTGGAGGACTGACTCAGCCGCCTACGGAAGACTGTTCTCGCTTCCTGTTTAGGCTGCTGAGACTTCCCAGCCAGGGCGTCCTGCAGGATTCCATCTCCAGCCAGGGTGTCCTGCAGGATTCTGTCTGTTGTCGTCTTCCTTGCCTTGCAGGCCGAAGGGAGCAATACCTAGCCTTCTGGTAACTGGTCTTTACAAAAGCACAGATAATATCTAAGCAGCCCTGGAGCGTCCCTTCCCCACGGCTCACCCAGCTGGGGCTGAGCTTCCCTTTTCTCTGTTGGGCAGGGAAAAAAGCTCAGCAGTGGAAGAAAAGGTAAGCTCTAGAAAAGCCAGCCGCCATGTATCTCATTTCAGCCTCTTCCACCCTGGTCTGGTATCTTGCCTGTGCCTGTAAAAATTAGCTAATCAGATATGCAGTTTCTGAGCACCTGCTGTATATCCAGCATTGTGAGAAACACAGAGAAGTGTTAGGTGGTCCCTGGAGGTTGACAGGAACATAAGTTCCACTCACGTGGAAAGCGGGAGAGGGCTCAGCCTCAGCGGCCCAGCGAACCTGGTTAGGGAACCCAGACGGTGCTGTGGGAATTTCTTGGAGAAGGGAAATCAATGAAGACTGGGGAGTGAAGGCAGCTTTCTGGAGGAGATGGTGCCCCAGATGGATCTCAAATGATGGTTTATTGAACAGGGAATGTGAGTCACTGGTGTGGAAGGCAATAGGCCCAGCCATTGCTCTGATTGGTATGGGAAAAATAAAGGGAACCCAGATGAGGTGTGGAGGGGTGGGAGCGGTCTTGGGGCTATTCTCAAAGTCTACACAGAGGAGTCAAGATTTCAGGAGCCTCTCCCAGCCTCTGCGAGAGGTCAGAGAGCAGCGGGCAGCGCTCATTCCTCACAGCTGTGCAAAGTCTGCTGCTAGACATGCTCGAAGGTAGAGTTCAAGCCTGTGCACTAGGAGACTGCCTGGTTCCAGTCCTTGCTGCACCACTTACTGTGAACATTCAGGCATGTGGACACACCACATCCTCATGAAGCTAACCTTAGAATGTCTAATAACTCCTTTCTCGTCACCATTCATTAACATAGCTATGCCAGGCCATGTGTTCAACACAATACATTCAGTATCCCCTACCCTCTTCCCTTGTCTGTAATGTGAAGTGCCTGTTTCAGCTGCAGCCTACAGACAAGAGACCCAGGAAGTTCATTGAACTGAGGAGGCACATGTAAGTTCCACAGGGTATGCAAATACGAAGGTACCAGAGCAGGCTATGTTAGCAGGAGCTAGATAAGGTACCTGGACCTTCATTTGGTCTGGGAGGGAAAATGGTTCTTGGTTCCTCCAGAGAATTTTGTGATGTTTGGCCTGCTTGCATTCTCCAAATACATCAACTAGAACCCCGTAGTGATATGCAAGTATTAATTGGTGCAATCTTTCACTGTCCTCTGTCTACTTGAAATGTAATTCTTATACTGCTATGGGCTTACTCCATAGAGAAGTGTTCCTTTGATTCTGTACTCCAGAACCTTAAAGCAGCCACAGTCACCATGCTACAGGTAGAAAGATTCTGTGTACGTGAAGGCACGTTTTTTAGTATAAAATTCTGCCCAAGACTATAATATGCACACATTTTTGCCATGACTAAGTATGTAGCCCTTAGTCATGAATAACTGGCAGCTAGATTTCTTCAGAGTGAAATCTGTATAGTTTGGAAATATTTCCAAAGGAAGCACTTGGATGTCCTGACCCCTGTACAGAGGAAGGAAAAGGGGACTTGGCTATCGTTCAAATGATCTTGCAGGCCAATATGTTAAGTCAGTGGCAGGCACATAATAGACACTGAGCTACTAGTAGATTAAAGGGAAACTAGTCAAGCAACTGGGTGCCGGGTGTCACTTTGTCCTTAGTCACTAATTATGTATCCCAAACCTTAACACCTATAAGTCCATCCTCAACATAGGTAGCTTTTGGGTTGGCCTTGAAGAAATCAGCCTGCCAGGATTGAGCATGTGCTGTCCCCTGCGGGGAATGACATTTTGGGTAAGGGCCAAGCAAAGCCTCACCATTGTGAGGTGTGGCATGCCAGAAAAAAACAAACCAAATGTCTTGCCTTATCTGTGTTGTATCTCCAAATTGTGAAATATGTCTCTGGTAGAAGCCACAGTGTTTAATGCACCCATTTCACCCTAACAAAACCGGGCTGTTGGGCACAAAGACAATGTGAATGCTCAAAACTGAGACTGGAAAGCAAAATCCTCAGTCCTCAAGTCATCCATTCCTCAGCTTCCAGGTCTTTTTGTACCCAGGAAATTATATTTGTTGTAATTTTTATGCTTTTTAAAAATTTTTTCATTCTGAAGTAAACATAAAATTTCTACTGCCCCTGTTGGTCAGTGCCGGGAAATATGAGTCAGGCCTTACATATTTACTAAATATGGAAATAATTCCAACGAACCTGACTTCAAGTCTGCTGCTTTTCCTGTCCCGTACATACACAACCACCATTTAACTTCCTCCTCATCCTTTGAGGTATTGAGCTATGGGGACGGTGCTTCCAAGGAAAACGAAGACCACTGCTGAGGGACAAACCAACGCATGTGTTGGGCGGAGGACTTCCCCAGCTGCCCTCCAAAACGTGCACTGGCTCACAGTCATTTCAGAGATGATCGCCTTGAATCTTCCTTAAGTGCTATCTTCCTCAGGTTAATTAATCACCAGGCTTAAACTTGCTGTTACCAGCAGGAAGTCCATCCTGAAGTCAGCAATGTTACATTTGCATCTTCTAATACTGTTTATCCTGCATTAGTGTTTACTTAGGGGGAAAATTGATCCGTAATTGATATTTCAGTCTTCCAGAGCTGGTGTTGGAAGAGCCTGATGCAAGCCTTTAATAGCAAGCAAATATTTAAATCCCTTAATGGTTGCTGAATATTGAAATGTGTGACTTGATTACTCTTTGGTTTGTTTTCTCTGTAGTTGTGTATTTCATCGTTTAAACTTGCATTGGATGCTGGCAGGCTCGAGTCTAGCTAATCCACAAAAGCTGTTTGCCCAGACCCAGACCCAGCAGACTCGATTAAAAAGTATTGCTATGGAAGGAAGTCTTCCCACTAATCAGTCTTCGTTAGCTAGTGACGAAATTACTATCCTTCTCTCTCTGTTTCTCTTTCTCTCCCTCTCTCTAGGCCTGTTTTCTCTAACCTCCTCTCCCAGAATAAAGTGATGGGGGCAGCTATAGTGTTGCAATTAGGAGCATGAATCTTTTATCGTTTGGACAAGGAAGGGAAAATGCCATTACTGTCAACTGAAATGTGCTACTTGGGTTTTTTGCTCCTACTTCCCTGCCAAAGCTCATTGCTGCTGCTGCTGTATAACATTCACAGCTGTCCTTGATGGCTTGATTCTTAACACAGCCAGAAATGTAGTCTGGGAGATGCTTAAGACAGTTTATGGAAAATAATCGATTTCCTTGCAGAAACCAATGCATCAAGAAGGGTGTTGAGTCACGTTAGACCGTGCCAAGATCACCAATTTTCTTCCTTTCTGGCTTCAGTTACAAAGGCTATTGCTTTAAAAAAAATAATAATAATAACAACAAAAAAACAGTGCAGGCCCTCTTGAATCCTCTGTGTTTTCCCAGTCGGTTTCTATCGGCACCCACAAGTGTCCGGCTGTGACAGCCAGTGTCTCACCACTCACCTCCAGCAGCCGGGAGATCCGAGAGGAGCAGTGCCTGCCTGCAGAAGTAGAAAGAAAAGGATGCTGCAGAGAAGAAGAAGTCTCGGGACAGCCAGCCAGTGAGACCTGGGCCTAGGTCCACCACCCAGGGGTTCCAGAGACAGAGGTGGCTATGCTGAAGGCCTCTACCACCTACCACAAGGGCGGGTCCTTCTCTGTGTGGCATCCCCTGTGGCCATCACGAATGCCAAGCAGTAGTGTAGTTAGTCCAGCTAGCTTCAGCTATACACCCCATCACCGTGCTACCTCTCAGACCCAGCCCTCAGTTAGGAACCTCTGAGAATGAAACTCCCCATGGCAGGCAAGAGGGAGTAGCTGCTCAGTCCCAAATGTTTGGGAGGATGCAAGGATGAAACAGCAAACAGTGCATCATAAGGGTGCAGCTTTCAGACTGTTTCTACAAGTGTATGTCCAAAGCCACGTGTTTCCTCACCCCCGAGTGCCTCCCCAGCCATGCCAGGAAGGAAGAGCAGAGTGCACAGCCGGCAGGCACTGGCCCCAGCTCTCGCCCTTCTACTCTAGTTGCAGCTGAGAACACCCCCAGCTGAGTCGTCGCTTCTCCTCACTGTTTTCATTCTCAGCTTCTCCTAAATGGAAACCATTAATCATACTAAATTGTGCAATGATTCCGTGATAGGGAGAATGCTGATGGCAAAAATCATTCTCCTTTGTTGTGCCAGGCAGGCAAAAGGCAGAAATATTAGCACATTGCCCTGCCTGGCTCCTTGCAAACACTGACCATGTGTTTGGCCACGCAGCTGCCTGTATGCAACACAGCTTATTTTAGCACCGGTCTAAGGCATTCCAAGTGTGGACAGAAAATGAGGCTCCCAGACACCTCTTCCTTATTTTAAGAACTGCCACTAAGACTTGTAGCTCTGGAGTCTCCATAAAGCCTTTCCCATATCAAGAGCCCCAGATCAGGGGAGGGGTGCTGTGGAACTCAAAATGGGGTGGGCTGGTGGGAAAGCGATGCCCCCCATACACTTCTGCCAGCTGAATCTCAGAAGAAGCCAGGTGTGGGTACCAAGGAGGCTTTTTGCCTTTCAGAATTTGATGTCTGCTTTGCTTTCGACAAATCTCTTTATAAGCCACCCCTTCTGAATTAGAATCATTTTCCAAAAGCTCTTAAGCTCTGATTAATGCCAGGGCTGTTTTTAACAATCATCCTGCCAGTCTTAAGCTGTAGTCATTTTCAATAATTTGGAGTGCTGAAAGGCAAGCCCGGAGTTTGTTGACAACAAAACCCATAAGAGCACAGCCAGGCAGCCACAAAAGATGGAAAAGCACAGGGACCATTTGGGCTTAGCTGGCTTTCTACTCCCCAAGTTTCACCACTAAAGTTTGATTGAACACTCACAATGCATTAAGGATCCAACTGTGAACATGGCTAGGCGAGGGGGCTGCCAGCCTGGCTTTTGTGTGAACAAATGAGCAGCATGTTTGGAGGGCTCCTGGTTTATTCATGGACACATGTGGTTCATTCACGCCGTCCCCAGACCAGAGAGCCCTCGTTTGTCTTCCCATTGCCTACATCGAAGACCAGGAAGGAAGTGCAGTTACATTGCTCTGGGGCTGTCTACTTCCCGTGCATGCTGAGCAAGTCCAAAGCCAACATATGGGATCCCGCTCCACGGATGGTCGTGGCCATTTCTTCCACCATGTGCATTCTCTTTTTAATCTTGGCAATGTCATGAGTATTCATCTGTTTAAAAGCCCAGTCTGAAGCTATGGCTGGAAATGCCCCTGATTACAGATCTATTTAGGCTCAGCTTCAGATGACACTTATTTCTAGCTCATTACTTCTTCCGGTAGGAGAGAGTCAGCTCTGGGTGATGAGAGTTTAACCCAGTGAATTTGGTGTGATTGACAGATACCTGTGTCTCGATCCAGCCCTGCCATCACACTAGCTATTACATTGGTTACATCACTAGCCAGGGAGAATACAGACTTCTGGAGTTTTATTCTCCAAGCTTCTGGAGAGTAGCTTAGAGCTTTCATTAGCCTTCTTCCAATAAACTCTGAATCACTACAGGAACCCCAGTCCTGTGTTCAACCTCAGCCTTAGAAGTATGTGTCATATTCCTTCCTGGTCCCTCTTGGTTCCTTCTGAGGATGAATTAATAGATGTTTAGAGTTTGGGTCTCTGAGTCATGTTTCTGTGTTGGTGAGAAGTGCCCAAAAAGAAACTCATAATCTACCAGTGACCCTCCACTCCAAAAGATTTTGCTGGGATTTCAAGGGCCTCCATGGGACAGCATCCCCTCTAGCATGACACCTGCCTTAGGATCACGAGGCTTTGGGGAAATGAAAAGCCTCTTCAAACCTATTTCTGCCCTTCCTCAGTTAATAGTATCATCATTCAGTCAAACTAGAAATCTGGGAGTCATTCTAGCTTCCTCCCTCTTCCTCATCTCCCCCTTCAACTGGCTCCCACTGCCTGCTCATCACCCCCTAAATGCTTCAGCTTAACCCAGCCTTGCTATTTCCATGTCCTGTGCCTAGTCCAGGCCCTTTGCCTTCAGCCACAGGAAGGTGACAGCCTGTCCTCTGGTTCCCAGTGCCTCTGCCCCAACATCAGCCTTACTCTGCAGTCCACAGGGTCTCTCCTCTGCTTGGAAACTACTATTGGTTGACCTTCGACTGCAGAATAAACCCAAATCCACACAATCTGTTATCAATTCACTCTCACTAGGTGCCCCTCCAACCCTCAGAACCCCGTCCCTACCCCACACTCATCGAGTTCCATTTCATTACCACTCACACCTCTGTGCCTTTGAACACTTAAGAAGTGTCCTTCTCCCGTAGGTGATCTGTCCGAGCTTTCCCAACCTGAGTGTCTTGCTTTCCCCAGTTTGTGTCCTTAGCACTCGTCTGAATGGTGTGCTTATGTTTCTGTCTCCCTCAATAAAACAGTCAATTTATTGAGAGTAGAGGCTATCCCGTCCACCTCTGAATCTCCAAAGCCAAGCAGAGTATCTGGGCCTGTGACCAAGAAACTATTGAAAATTAAGAGCCTTTTTTTTCTATCTGTGGTTGGATTGGTCTCCATCTGTCTGTCTCTTTCCTGGAAATATCCTGGTAAGCCTGCTTTCTTTCTTCTTTCTGACCAACAATTCTATAGTTTCCAGAACTCCCTCTGTCTGCTTTGTTAAATTTCTGTCTTGGTTAGATTTTCTTACTGTTTCTTACTGCCCTAGTCAACATCGTTTCCCCCATCTCTCCTTTCTTCTATGTCTCTGGGCTGTCTGTCCAGCAGCGGCAATGGGACGGTGCCTATGTCCTGGAAACATTTCAAGGGACTGTGCACATATTTGAGACCTAGAAAGAAAAAATATGAGGTCCAAAATACAAAGAAAAAAAAACAATAAAAGCAAAATTACCCAATGATTAGTAAAATATCTACAAAACTATAAATATTTTCAACCAGCAAACTGCAAGAAAACTAAACTGGTAAATAGTCATGTGTAAATTGTTTTTGCTGCAGGTTTGTAATGTACTTGATATAATGCAGAACAGAGCTGCTGTCAAAAGAGGTCTTAGAGCCTGCAAAGGTCTTAAAACAGCCCCACCTCTCCCCCTTCTCTTTGGCTCTTTCTCTTTCACCCTCTAGCCCTCTCTCCTCTCTCCTTCTCTTGATCTTGCACCCCCACTTTGGGCACATAGACCAGGTTCAGGAGGGAGCCAGTCCAGGAAAGGTCCAGGTGGGCCAAATACAACTGTTGTGTCAGCCACCCAGCCCTCCTGGAAGGCTGACCCTTGGCAAGAACCCCCCCCCCCTCCCGGGGAGGGCTGAGGATGAAAAGCTGAGCTGCCCCAAATGTGCACAGATTTTGTAATTGCATTAGTGACAGAGTCTCCTGGTCTCAGCCATGGCCGTCTGTAGAGAACGCCGACCTGCACACCCAGCTTCCAGTCTGTACAGCGAATTGTCAGCGTGGACACCCTGGGCTTTGGAGGGCAGGTGACTGCTCTGCCCTGATGCTGTCTTCCTGCTTGGTTTTTCTTTCGGTGCATGTGGGCTGGGGTAGGCTGGTGGTGATGAGCTCTGACTCCAGGAGCCAGCATTCAAGAGTATTGTTTCCAGCTGGGCCTCTGATTCAGCCGTGCCCTTGGGCAAATCACTTCCTCCCTACACCCTGCCCCTCATCTGTGAAGAGCCTCAATCCCAAACTGTTTAGAGTTATTTGTTTGCAAAATACTTTGATATCTCAGAACCAAGGCATGGTAAAGAGCAAAAATACTGATGTTGTTATAATGCATTTAAAACCCCAAATAGAATATGTTGCCAGCTCTTGAGTTGAAAATTTAAAAGCTGTAATAATTGAAGACTAATGCCACTGTTGCTTTATGGTATCCTTGCCATGCTGAGATCATCCAATTTTTGCCCTTTTTCTTTAAGAGTAAATAAAGCCTTGTTTGTGAAGAATGAGTTTCATTTAGTAAATAATTTTGACTTGTGTAATTACTTCTGTGACTTTTCCATAGCAACTTGGCTTAGCTAAAAAAAAAGCTTCACCCCCTCCACCATCTTCCATCCTGGTGCCCCATAAAGTAATTGTGCAATTAGGAAGAAGTGGCTGGAGCATTCTGTTTCTCTATATTTTAAGTTGGAGTCTGACTTTGACTCCCGCTTGCTGGAGTGGGTGAACCAGCCTGTTATTAAAAAAACAATTATGCTGTTAAAAATCAGGAGCTCCGCAAGTGAAGAGCATCGATTGGCAAGCGCTGGTCAGTTATCACCAGCAGGTCCTGACAACACACTAATAGGTTTTTCTGAAGATCCAATCACATTTTCTAGGCAGAGGCTTGAGGTGTTCCACATGGGATAATGCTTGTCCTGGCTGCTATTGATCTCAGGGTGGCTCTCTCCCGTTCCCCGCCTCACTGGCTCACACTCTGCTGCTGCCACTTTTTTTTTTTTTTTTTTGTAATGAAGACTTGAGCTTTGTATTCCATGTTAACAGTGACGAGGGAGGGGATGCCTCCGAAGCCTCGTCTGCCCTTGCCAGTGCCTCTTTGCTCTGTCTCCTTTGTTAC